>PVKC010011662.1:12973-24553 GCA_004027635.1 Crocidura indochinensis | reverse complement strand
TCGTGGAGACTGAGTTGTATCCACATGACATATGTCCAGATTGGGAGGCACCCTTGTGTAAAAAGTGTGAGTTCTTATCCTTAGAAGATAAGATCTTCTGTCTGAGTCCATGATTTCCCCTTATTTACTGTGCCTATACAAAAACATATGGTGTCCTTTTGTATTGCTGGTGCTATTCTGGGTAAGGATGACAGGCTACACCTACAGTATCTGTGGTGTGCTCTGAGCTTTTATCCCTGCAAGACAGTTTCTTGGTTTTTACAAGCAGCATCCAAATAGAAAATATGCATATATAAAAAATAGAGTGAGTGTGATCTGGCTGTGACATCTGTCACCCCATTGATCGCCAGGGTTGATTCGGCTGATCTGGCTGGCTAGGCGGGTGTCCCCTTCCTCCCTCACCGCTCCATGTGCGTCCCTCCCGTAGCTGCTCGCTTGGTAGAAGAGGACGGCCTTCCCTGAATAGAGATGGACCAGTCGAGGGTATAGGAGTAGCTGCGCTCCCCTGCTAGAACCTCTAAACAAGCTCTCAAGGTCAATGTAATTTTAAAGACATTATTGTAATAATACACAGAAACAATAGAGATGAGGGCTAGAAGGACTGGCCCACGATATGTAGCTTATCGTGTTCTTAATGATCCTCCTTCTCCCATTTCTTCTTTTCCCCTTTCTCCTAATTTAGCCCTTCTTTTCTGCCTCCTCTTCTTCTTTTCTTTCTCCTCCTCCTTCACCCATTTCCTCCTACTACTAAGAACATAATAAAAAATTCTACTGAATACAAATTGACAATAAGTAATAAGCAATAAGCCAATAAATGAAGACAGCTCTAATATAATCCTTTTAATATTTATTTTATTGGTCTTTATGAATTACATGATGTTGAAGTTAAACAGATTATGGTTTTATTTATTGACTTCTTAATTTAAATATAGCCCTATTAATAAAGATGTTTTCCACATTGAAAATAAGTTTAATTTCATTATTTTGAAATACATAATTTATTTGATTTCTAAACCTAAAATCTTAATATCCCTGAATATTACTTCACTATAGCTTAAATAAACATAAAACAGAACAAAACAAACATCCATGACATGATATGGGTAAAAGCTATAATTTATATAAAATTTACATTTCAGTACAATGGAAACTTCATGATATGACAATTATTTTTCAGATTTCACCTAAAAAGTAAACCCAAATGATAAAATAATACTTGAAATACCATGGTTAATAGCTAACTATGGTTAATAGCTAACTATAGTCTTTTAATGAGAAAAATAGTTCTCTATTAAATGAGTTGAAAACAAACACTAGTTAATGTTAACATTCAATTGATACCCATTTCTAAAATTTTCTTTCTTTTTTTTTTTTTTTGGTGTTTTGGGCCACACCCAGTGATGCTCAGGGGTTACTCCTGGCTATTCGCTCAGAAGTCGCTCCTGGCAGGCACGGGGGACCATATGGGAACCGGGGGATCGAACTGTGGTCCGCCCTAGGCTAGCGCAGGCAAGGCAGCAGGCACCTTACCTCCTGCGCCACCTCCCGGCTCCCATTTCTAAAATTTTCACCTTAGCTTTATTTTAATAAAATAAAGAATATCTAGACTTAAGAGTTGTAATGACAACTTGGCAGTATCTTAAGTCAATAGCTAGAAATTATGGAATTATTTTGATTACAAAGGCATATTTCTCGCAATAATATTCTGAGGTCACTTATAAAGTGAATTAATTAGATAGTGTAATGAATTTATGATGGTGCATATATTAAGCTTCCTTAAGACAACATTGTCAATTTTTCGTATAACTCAAAAACCTGCCCAAAATATTAAAATTAAGAAAGATAATTGAGAGAGCCGGGAGGTGGCGCAGGAGGTAAGGTGCCTGCTGCCTTGCCTAGGACGGACCACGGTTCGATCCCCCAGTTCCCATATGGTCCCCCGTGCCTGCCAGGAGCGACTTCTGAGCGCATAGCCAGGAGTAACCCCTGAGCGTCACTGGGTGTGGCCCCAAAACAAAACAAAACAAAAAAAAGATAATTGAAGTCTTTGTATAGTTTAGTTTCAAGAAAATTCAATTTACAAACAATTGTGCAATATAGAATACTGTGTTGATATATACAAAGAACATTCCATACAAATGGTTAGCACATTTACATGTCTTTTTATTATTGACATTTTGTTTTGTTTTGCTTTGGGGCAACACCTGGTGACACTTAGGGATTACTCCTGGCTATGTGTTCAAAAATCGCTCCTACGTTGGGGGATCATATGGGACGACAGGATTCAACCAAGGTCCGTTCTAGTTTAGCACGTTCAAGGCAGATGCCCTACAGCTTGTGCCACCTCTCTGGGCCTATTGACATTTTTCTTGTCTTAGGCCAGAGCTTCCCAAATAGTGAGGCGCGCCCCCCTCCCGGGGCAGCAGGAGGCTCCGTAAAGGGAGGTGCGTTTGACCTTGACAAACACTGTCATAACAATCTAAGCCCATGTTTATGTCTCTGTATGTCTCTGGAGCTGAGAATTGCTATGTCCTGTTTCAAACCCTGCCTTGAAAATCTATGCATTACAAAACATGCTCATTGCTCATTGTAGCCATTAATCCAGACATCACCTCTGATTAAAAAATCAGCTAAAATTTTTTTATATATTTTTGTTTTACAAGTTAATTTTTTTAAATAAAGATGCTATTTACAGTCATGCGGAGGGGGCGTGAAAAATGTTTTCTTCTTCTTAGGGGGGCATGACAGAAAATAATTGAGAAGCACTACCTTAGGCTGTCAAGGTTGCTTTCATATACAAATTTCTCTGTCTCCACTACTTAGAGGAGGTATAATGGTATATTAGATGATTCTGAACACCATATGGAACCTGAAAACCTATGAATTTCAGACTCAGTCAAGGTGGGGAATTAAAAATGATGCTATGATGGGCTATTTTTAAAATAGTGAAATTGAGTAAGCAGGAGAATAATTGTATTCGGGGCTGTGGAATTAGGGACAGTGTTAAAAAGAAGCTTAACTTAAAAAAAAGTGTGCCTGTTATGATGGCAGGCTGTGGCTGGGTATAGATATGGGATAGACTCTGGGAATATTACCCTACAGAGGTTGACACTGGTGGTGTTATTGGTGCTGAAACATTGTATGCCTAAAACCCATCTATGACTAATTCTGTAAATCACAGTGCTTTAAATAAAAAAGATTAAAGAGGCTTAACACAGGAAACACATGTCTTCCATAGTAATTGTTTGCCTCATTCACTAGATATTATTCACATGCATACATGCAGATACACACACATACACATTTCTTTACTCTTGCTTTTTAAATCCATTATTGAAAACCCACTATGCTTATGACTATCTTTAGTAAATGAAAGTCATATTCCATTCACTAAGATGTGAAGCAACTGTGGCAATGCCCCAAGAAAATAATTATGGTCTAATTTCCCTATAAAACATGCTTTCACTTGTTCAGTGCATAATAAAACTCCTATTACTACTGCTCCCTACTGGGTATAGTGAGATACTTGATCTGAGAATCTTTTCCTTAAGAGGTGAGCAACAGTTTGAGGCAGTTGTCAGAATTTCTCAGGCTACTGATAAAACTTTTACAAGCTGTTCTTTGGAAATGAGTATACTATGTTAGAGGGAAGGAGTTTTAAGTAAAGTGTCATATGGATTTTCAAAGACTTTTAGAATCTTGTTTAGTTTTTGAATCAGTTCATTACACTGACAATTTATTTTTATCTGATGTCTTATCCAGTTCTTGAGCCTAAGACAGACTTGATAAGTATAGAGATGAAATATTACTAATCTTTTTTTTAAATTTTTTATGTATTTTGAAACATTTATTGCAATATTTATTTACTCTTTTCATTGAAAACCCATTTTCTGGAACCATAGGAAATATGTGTTTCCATTGTATGGATAAGGGTAAATACATAGAATAGCAGAAGAGTAGAGTCATCTCACTCATAAATGATAAAGATGTTTAAGGAAAATAATCCCTTCCTTCTAAATAGCCTAGAGATGTCTAACAAGTCAGTTCATATTTTTTGGAAAAAAACAGCAACTTTTACAGCAACAGATTCTCAAACTACAAGGATCATATTTTGGCTCTGCTCTGTATTTTTTTTTGTTTTGTTTTTTGGGTCACACCCAGCAGTGGTCAGGGGTTACTCCTACTCTATGCTAGAAATCGCTCCTGGCAGGCTCAGAGGACCATATGGAATGCCGGAATTCAAACCATCATCCTTCTGTATGCAAGGAAAATGCCCTACCTCCATGCTATCTCTCTGGCCTCTCTACTCTGTATTTATTTCTTTAAAAAGTACTACACTAACAGTTATCATGACGAATTAAATGAGTGAGAGTAGTAGAATACCTGTCTAGAATAGAAGTAGATTTTGGCGGAGGAGGAAGATGGAGGCATTGGTGGTAGGAAGGTTGCACTGGTGAAGTGGAGCTTATTTTTTATGACTGAAACCCAACTACAAAATGTTTGTATTCATGATGCTTAAATAAAGATATTATTTGAAATATATATTATAGTTAATTAATGTCCACACCTAGAGGTGCTCAGGAATCATTCCTGGCAGGCTCTGGGGACCATTTGGGATACCAGAAATTGAACCCTGCTCAGCATCATGCAAGGCAAGCGCCCTATCTTTTGCACTAACACTCCAATCCCTGCTCTGTATTTTTTATTAAGCAGAACTTGAAAGCACTAGAGATCATTACCCAGTTAGCCTTCAAAACCATTTGATGGTTACTTCATTCCCATTATACTAATGTTGAGTTTGAGAAAACTTGAAAAAAATTGGCTCGTTTGGGTTCTTCGCAATATCTTCTATACTTAGGCTTTTGATGTGAACTGAGTTTGCACGTGTGTTTTGAGCTCAAAGAACAGAGAGGTTGTTGTATAGAATTTTTTTTTCTAAAATACATTCAGAGAGGGGCCCAGGAGATAGCATGGAGGTAAGGCATTTGCCTTTCATGCAAAAGGTCATCGGTTCGAATCCCGGTGCCCCATATGGTCCCCCGTGCCTGCCAGGAGCAATTTCTGAGCATGAAGCCAGGAGTAACCCCTGAGCACTGTCGGGTGTGACCCCCCCAACAAAATACATTCAGAGAGCTTTCAATGTGACTTCTGCTGTGCCCCATTTTTCAAAACAAACATCAATCCCTCCAAATCCAAATAGATGATGCAGCGACAGATACCTCTTTACTGTAGCAGAACTGTTCCAGCATTTATATTAAATTTGCATTAAATTTCAATTTTATAATAGAAAATTAGATATATGGAAGTGGGTATATATCTTGCTAATGATTTGAAAAGTCTTAGTACTAGAATATCTCAGTCGTATTTTAAATGATTCGAAGAAGAGGATATAAAATAATTTTTGGTTCAATTTTTGTAAAAAGAAAACATCCTTAATGATTATGCCTGCATTCTCAGAGAAATAAAAGCTAAATTTGTTTCAAAGGATAATGAAATTAAACAATTTTTAAAAATTGCAAGATTAAAGAACAATTCCCATATAGTAGAAAAGTTAAGATTAAAAGTAAATTCAATAAAGTACCTAACTTTAAGTGATTTTAATTTTTTCTGTCACAGGTAGAGAAGAATCTTGTTAATAATAGACAAAAAGAGTAGGTTTGAGTTGATTTTTATGTCAAAAGCATAAATCTGACAGGGATCAAAGATACCATGTTAAGCTGCACGAGAGCATTTGATGCTTATTTGACAAGCTTGATCTGTAATATCCACAACATTCTTTCACTGAAAGAAAAAAAGTTTTGGATGTCTGCATTTAGTATTTGTGACCGTTTGATCATTTTAAAAAGCACCATTTTGTTGTAATTTCAAGCTCGTTTAACCATATCACAACCTGATGGAATGGAATATTATTGCTGCTTCGATTGACGGAGCAAAAGCAGAAAACATATGAAACATTGGTTGAACCAAAATGCTTTTGTTTATACTTCTCCATTACATTATTTTCACTGACAGTTTATTTGAATACTGAAGGAAAGGGACTAACTACCCAGAATCAAAAACATGCATGCATGTTTTCCTTGCACATTTATTTAAACTATAACACACTTCACTGAGAGTAGAAGTGTTCATCTGTGAAACTTCATCACTTTATCAATGTCTTTCTACTCTTCATCCCTCATGTTCTTGGAAATAGACTTATTTGGACATTACCTTTTTCCATAAAATGACATCATAGGAAGATGATTGAACTGACTTTATAAAAGTCAGATTTGCTTTTAATCACTTTTTACTATGTAAACATATTAAACTACTAAGGGGATTCTATCAGATACAGCTACATACTAAATTAAAAATTAAAGACAAATAATATTGATATGAAATTACTTTTGCAGTGTTTTATGTCAGTATGTCTTGTGAAACTTTCTTTGGTACTTAAATAAAATTGTAGATTTATATGTATTTTAATTTGTAATTGAAGTTGCATAATACTACATTAATATTGTTTTCTTTGTATGAAGTCCTCATGTCCTTTGAAAACTATTATATAGATTTTTTTTTTTGGTTTTTGGGTCACACCCGGCAGTGCTCAGGGGTTTGTCCTAGCTCCATGCTCAGAAATTGCTCCTGGCAGGCACAGGGGACCATATGGGACACCAGAATTCGAACCGATGATCTTTTGCACGAAAGGCAAACGCCTTACCTCCATGCTATCTCCCGGGCCCCTACATTTCTTATTATTTAAACAATAGGTTCTGGAAGTCTGTTTTATAACTATCACCTTTCTTACATGAATTCCTTTAACCTGTTTGGAGTATATTTTGCTTTTTCTATGTATAAGATTTTATTTATACACTTGTATTTCACAAAAGTTTTTTCTATTACCATTGTAAGTAAAATGTATGTGTCTAAATGTCTTATCACTAGAATTAACTTGGAGACATTATATATTGTATTAGAGGTAATTTTACCATTTTCCCCTTATGCTAATTGTTAGATTACTGTTTCAAAATTATTCATCATTCACCATTTATTTGAAGGAAATTTTGAACTTGTACGAAATTCACTTATGGTTATGGTTGTATATGTGTTAACTTTATTCATCTGCCCCGTAGCTTTGTAAATAAGAAAAGTAAGGTTATTTACTTTAATATGCATCATTTACCAAGGAGAATTTGTTCCAATATGCTTCTCCAATATATTCTCCAATATATATTAACAGAAGAATAGTTTGTTAGCAGCAACAATAGTAACTGCTGTAGAGCTGGTGTGTCCAATCTATCAATTATACTTATTCACCATATATTACATAATGTTTAGGTGTTCCTAATATTGTCTGATCAAGGTGACATTAATTAGTTTCTTGTTGATTCTTTATATCTAAATATTGAAAATTAAAGATAAAGGATTATAGGTATATAAAGATATGCATGTAGAAAGCATAAAGTGTTTGATAATTCCAAACTTTAGCATAGAAATATTTTAACCAGATAGTTTTATTTTAAAGTTGAAAATTGCATGCTTAAAAATATTGCATTTTCTAATAGTGTATCTGCAACTGAGTCTTCATTATATTTTTACTATTATCACACTAATTGTTCTATAATTTAACATATGATAACATATATAGCCCATTAGGAAACAGTAAACTGTGAGAGACTGAATGACTGATATTTTGAAATTTTATGGTAGTGACATTGCATAGTTTCAAAGGATACATTTCAAGTTTCAGAGACACAAAGTATAATACAATCTTTTTAAAAAAAATAACCCAATTTAGGTTTGGAGAGAGAGCACAGTAGGTAAGATGTTTGCTTTGCATGTACTCATTTTGGGTTTAATTCCAGGTAACACAAATGGTCCACTAAGTTTGTAAGAAATGATACCTGATCACAGAGCCAGTAGTAAGCCTCAAATATCTTTATATATATATATATATATATATATATATACATAAATAAAACTAACAAAAAACCATATTCTGACATTATCACATGAAGCTGAACTTCTAGTTCCTTAAATTAGTTTAAATCTTTAAGACCATGATCTCAAAATAATTTTTAATTATAATTGGTGCAATAGAAGATTTGGTCAGTACCAGTCAATGATTAAGATTTACTCCCAGTTCTGTGCATATGATCACTTCTTGTAATGCAAACATACACTAAGACCATTGAATATTTTCTTTAGCCCACACATATGATTTTTAGATCTTTATAGGCAAAAATAAAAGATAAAAATAGAAATAAGCAAACAATTTATAATTGATGCAGAATTTTCTTCATCTTTTAAATAGCATACAGGAATTGATACTAGAATTTCATAATAATTTTTCAATGCAAAGTTAATTTATGAACTTACAAAAGAATAGTAATTTTTAAAAAATTACTAAGAATCAGTAATATTAAACCATTTTCTTTAAAAACATTTTTCATGAACATATAAAAAATGTAGAAATAGTCTGTTTATTTCAGGCATGCAGGGGATATAGTTTCTTTTTTCAAAATAATTTGTAAACATTAGTACTAACTGTAAATACTACTGATCATTTTTTAAAAAAATATTTTAGTAGAATATTCATAAATATTTATTTTAGAGATTAATGCCATCTTTAATACCATGTGCCTGTTATGCTTCTCTGCATTTGACTTTGAGAAACAAAATTCTTAGTAGTAAATTCATTAAAAATCATCTATTTGAAATATTCAAACAGATTGAATTGCTAGAGTTATTTTATCTGTTAGATAACACAAAAGAAGCAGATGTTCCTTACTGATAGGACATAATTGTTAGACCTTAACAATGAAATTGTATACTAAAAATGAGAAATTCTAATCAGGAAAAGTTAAGAAGTCACCATTGTGTGCCTCTTCATTCTGGGACTAATTTAGGATAAAACCATGGCATAGATATACTTCGATTTTATTTTTTATTATACACAGCAAATCTATTGTAGCTGAAAACAATGTAGCGATTAATCAGTGTTTATAGCAGATTGAATATGACTGTGTATATTCATTTGTATATGTGGAAAGCAAATAGAAGACTAAGAGAAGTGAGTCTGGGAAAGGTTCTACTATTCTCTTAACTACACAAATAACTTTAGTTACAGTTTTATTTATCTGAGGTGTGCTGCTGAATGGTAAGGTCTGATCAAGAAGTGGGACAACAGAAAGGATTATCCATGTTGATATTTGATGAAAGAGTATTACAGCAAAAGAATGACTGGAGCTGGACAAAGGGAGGGACTAAGACCTAATAGGTTCTTGGCTGTCAACTGATTGGAGAATTAATTGGAAATTAGATTCTTTCACTTTCACTGACTAGTGTGATGAATCTTGATGTTTTGATGGTTTTCATCATAGGTGTGGAATTGATTTGTGCATTAAAGGGAACTTGGTGGCAACTGTATTAAGATTATATCGTTGAAGAAGGATGGGCATCCTTAGTGGGAGATAAACTTGAGGGTTCACCCACTAATATTATCAAAAATATGCTTAGAGCATTTTTGATATGGATCCTGAAGTTCAAAACAAGGCAGAGTAATATTCGAATTGATATCATACAACATGCAACATCATACAATCATATACTATACAACTAGATATAGTACATCAGGTAAGAGGTTTTCATTGTCTATGTTTACTTCCAAGCATCTCATATTGTCCTTTGAGTCTTTCAGGGATATTCCTGAGCAAAGAAGCGAAGCAGGGTTTGCCTAGAGTACTGTTGAATGTGGCCCAAATACAAAAATAAATAAATTAATTAAACCATGCAATTTTATTGTATGCAAATCTGGTGCAAATTAAAAGCAAACATTTTACTAATAGATGAAGTAGAAAATGAATGTTTAATGAGTCATAAATATAGTATAAAGTATTGGACTAATAATAGCTATTGTTTCATTTGATACAATATATATTTGACAAAAATTCACAATAATCAAATAGTCTATTAAAAAGGCATAAATTATAACAACATTTATCTATGCATAAAGCAATGAATCTACCCATGCTCTCTGCCTTAAATTATTAAAATGCTCCCCAAAAGTAATACTATCTCTCAAAGCTGGGCTATTAAAATCTATTACTATACAGATGTATATGTCATACATACAGTTGGGTTCCAGCAGAAGTAGACAGGCTATGTAGTAAAAAAAAAAAAGAGAAATATTTTATCAAAAATTAAATGAAAATTATGTGAAAATAGAGAATCAATTGAACATTCATCCTGCACTGCAAATTTGCTTCCTTCACTAGTATTTTATAATTTGTATATTATGAGTTTGTGGGAAGTTAGAAAATAATCTGGTAATTTACAATCAGTCCATTGACAAAAATATAATAATAAATTGTGCTGTGCTCATGTACAAATGAGCCTCAAATCATTTTCTAACTCTGCCTCAACCACTCTAGTCTCTACCTGGTGTTCAGGATGGAGACTCACTCATCTTCCAGGCATTTCCATAAGTGCACCTGGCCACTTTAAAAAAAAAGTCCAAAAAGCCTCTGTTCTGACCCAAGCTTTCACAATTTTTTGTATTTTTTTTTAAAAATAACTCACCATGAGATAAGTTGTTTATTTTCCTCTACCAGTGTTTCTCTCACTCCTTCCTTCCCTTTTGGCCTCCCTCCATCCCTCCTTCCCTTGAGAGATTTATGGTAATAATCCTTTATAAATTTCTGATTTTTTTAGTTTTGTTTGTTTTTTGGACCACACCTGTAAATGTGCTCAGAAATCGCTCCTGGCTTGGGGGGGAGCATATTTATTATTTTAAGTAGGAAATATGACTGGTCATTTATGTTTATTTACAAAGGCCTTGGCTTCAGCTTTGGAAAAAGAATATGGACTTGGTATTTTATTTCTGGTAACAGAATTGATTTCTAAATCCTAAAAGTACTATAGTATTTATAACTACTCAAATAAATAGAACATTTAAATGGCTTTCCTATTTCTGGCATTCTTTAATATTCTGTGTATATTCATTTTGAATCAGTTTTTCAATGAATGCTATCATAAATACTATCATACACACATATTTAAATGGTTAATATGTATATATGGATAATTAGATGAATATGAAAATTCATATTGTATTACCTATCACTGTTATTTTAATTAGATACATTAAAAAGAAAGAACAGAGATAAGAAGACTCAGAATACAAAACTTTGTACAATACACAAAGACATCAATAATTTTTTTTGTTTTTGTTTTTTTGGGGGGGTCACACACAGTATCACTCAGAGGTTACCTCTGTTCTGCTCTCAGAAGTTGCTTTTGGCAGGCTTGGGAACCATATGGGATGCTGGGTATTAAACCCATGGATGTCCCAGGTTGGCCATGTGCAAGGCAAATGCCCTCCCTCCCTAGTGCTATCCCATTGACTCCTCAATAACTTTTCTTACTATAAAAGGATAACTTCCCATTTCTTCCATAACAATGTACACTAAAGATTATAGTAATGTTTTACCTTTAAGATACTATTAGGTGTTCTATCTAATATAAATACATTAAAGTATTTCTTTCACCTCTCAGGGACTGTAAAATTCCATCCTTTTTTTTTTTTTTTTTTTTTTTTTT
>PVKC010011662.1:0-12873 GCA_004027635.1 Crocidura indochinensis | reverse complement strand
ATTTTTTATAGGATTATGTAATTCTAATGTAATCATACCATTTTGTCCTACTTCTCTCATTATTTTGTTTTGCTGGTTCTGACCTTCCCTAGCAAAAACTTCCAATTATTTCCCAATTCTCTACATTTGCAAGTTCCTTATTAATATGAGAGCTAAAGAAATGCTACTATAGTGAAGGTATCATTATTTTTTGTCTGAAGAGGGAAATACAGCATGGAACAAGCTACTTCTAATGATTCTGCACATTTGCACATTAATGGTCTTTATTGGTATCCTTCTTAGTAATTTAAGTGTGTCTTTTTTGCAGACATCCTCAATTTACCTTTGGATAAATTCCTCTGAAGAATCACTTGCTAATCTTTGAGGCAAAAATTGGTGATTTTCTTTTTTCTTCCTGCATTGTCATTGTTAATGAATAAACTCTCATTTCTAGCTCAGATTACAAAAAATAATAAATAAATAAGTTACTTGATTTTCTTTGCTTGGTTTTCTATATTGAGCCAAGGGTTTTGTTGAACTAGTGGTCATGGAAAAATCTACAACTATAAATATCTTTAGCATTTTCATCTATGTTTTTAATTATTATTGTAAATCTCTTCCCTAAAGTGTGAAACAGGTGTGATCAAAATCAAATACTTTTGTGTCTAAGATGTACAGTTGTAAAAAAATTTTCCAAGTAAACAAGATGGTTTGAGTACAAAAAATCATTTTATTCAGTTTAGCCATCAGACTGACCCAGCAGTAGCTTTCAAAGAGAGAGATCATTCAGCGTTCTTAGGGGACAATTTTCATCTGGGCTACTTCAGAAGGGAGTCTTCATGAGGGGTCCATTTAAATAAGAAGGCAGTTTATATGAAAAATACTCCAAGACAGTTATATACAAAGGATGAGAAATAATGTGATAATATGGATCAATAAGCCAACCAATGTACATTATAAAATGCACATAAAATGTTTTTTCCTAACCTGACAAGGGAATAATGTGATCATTTCATGGTATCTAAGTGGTTGTAAAGATACCAAATATACATCTTTTTGGGAAAATTAGTATCACAATAACTATATTTTCTCTATTATCCTATCACTCATGTTTTAGTTATCATTATAGTAGTGATGTGAAATCCTTACATTTTTCTTTGTAAAATATTAAAATAGGTCATATTCACTTCTAACACATTCCTTTCCTTCTGATTCCTTCTTTATTTGAGCAAAACAGGTTGATTTTTTTTTTCAAATGCTTGTATTCTCCCTGCTACTTTCTAAACCAAATTGCAGGTACTTAACACTATAATTCAAGACACTTGAGGATTGTTCACACCTAGATAATTCTTCAGGATCCCAGTTTTGCTTTTGAGGTAGATTGTTCAGTGTCTAGAACAAATTTAAGCTGCTTCTGCATGCTTCAGGCTTCAGTGTTTTCCCGTTATTAGAAACAGATTCTTCTAATACTGAGACCTTTTCGTTCTCCCTCTATTCTGCATTTCATTTGATGTCAGTTATCAGGCTTAGCTCAAACAAATCTCTTTGCCTTTTGCAGGTTTTCATCATTCTACTCTGAATACACTATTTTCCCAAGGCATCTGTTGCCTAGGAATTCATAAAACAGAATAGGCTGCTTGAGAAATATTTCAGTTTGTCTTTAATTACTTGCAAGTGAAATATCATTCATTTGCACAATGGAGAAAAGTATTATCACAAGGAATTACGAGGCTGCTATAAATTTAGATGGGATAATCAACATTGGCTAGTGGGAGTGGAAAAGTAGTTCAGGGGTTAACATGCTTGGGTTGACTCAGGTCCAAGTCCTAGCACTAATGATGGTCCCCTGAGCACCACTAGGAGGGATTTCTGAGATGACAGCCAGGAGGAAGCACAAAACAGCAGGTGTCCCCCAAAACAAAACAAAATCCAAAAGGAAATAAACAATAACAACAAACAACAACTGTCCAGGGAGATATTTCATATTTCAGTGGTAAAGAATATACCTTATATACATAGCTTTGGTTTTGATCCCTGGCTACATCAAAAAAAAAAAAAAAGGAAAATTAAAACCTCTTTCACATTTCTTTTCTTGCTATGTTTTCTAAATTTTTACTATCCCCAACCAACTCCCTTCTGATATTGGACTTATTCTTGCAATATAGTGATACTATTTAATATGCCTTGACTTCCTGTGACAAAATCTAGACACATTCTATACCTTGGATTCCCTTAATCTTTTAGTCTCAGTGTTGCTATATTTGCCTATTTTTTCCCAAGAAAAATTGCTGTGGATTCAATTATCCTCCTCCTCCTTTTTACCTTCCTCTGTGTTTTAATGTTTTTCTACAAAGCTCTTAAATGGGAACGCTGATCTATAGATCCACCATCTTGTGTATCTTTTTCTTGTCTCCATTCTCTTCCTGAACGCTCTCACACAAGCCTTTAATTGCTATCTAGAATCGATGGTTCTCAGATGCAGGCCATGATTCCCATTGCTGTAAATCGAGCTGCCCTACTGACACCGCTGCTGAAAATCTGGAAGGCAGCTCAAGTTCCCCCACATGTGCAAGTGTGGCTGCCGCACTCCACCCACCACCCTAAATATAGATGCTTTCATGGCTCTGGTTTTGCCGCATCAATTGCTCAAGCCAGTTATTTTAAAGACAATTTGTGGCTCCTCCCCTTTTCTATATTTAGTTCATATCTTTTATGGGTATTGACTTGGTTAGGGTTGCTATGACAAAATACTATAAGCAAGAGACAACAGATATTTATTTCTCTCACTTCTGGAATCTTGAGTGTTTGGGATCCCGGATGCTTTTCTGTTCCTTGTGAAAATCCTCATCCTACCTTACAGAGATGGCTGCTTTTCCACTCTGGCATGAAAGATGTTCTCTCTCTCTCTCCCTCTCTCTCTCTCTCTCTCTCTCTCTCTCTCTCTCTCCTCTCTCCTCTCTCTCTCACCTCTCTCCTTTTAAGTATTATATAACTTTTTTAGTAGCAGGTGCATCTAGCCAACCATACCACCTTTTCTTTTCTTTTATATTCTCTCTCTCACTCTCTCTCTCTCTTTCATTGCTTCCACCCCTCATTTTTTTCTTTTCTTTCTTTTCTTTGTTTTTTTCTTGTTGTTGTTGCTGTTGTTATTGTTGTTGGGTCACCCTCAGAAGTTACTCTTGGCTCTGTGCTCTGAAACTTCACCTTTGCAGGCTTGGTTGACCACATGGGATTCCACAGATCAAACCAGGCTGGGCTACTTGCAAGGCAAATGCCCTTCCTGCTGTTACTGCTCCAGGTTCAGCCAACTTTTCTAGGTTTGTTCCTAGCTAAAGGGAAGAATTTTAGGTAAAGAAAAATCGTGAGGAGTAAAATGTTTTCTTTTATTTATTTTGGAGGGCACATCTAGCTGAGAACAGGGTTTACTTCTGTCTCTCTGCTCAGGGAACATTTCTGGAGAGGAGCAGAAAAATATATAAGGTGCCAAGTATAGAACCTAGGTCAACTACGTGCAAGAGACAAACACCCTACTGCTGAAAATACAAAGGAAGAGAGGAGTAAATAAGATGAGTTATTCATACTTAACTGGTAGGGGAGATACCATGATCACGAAGGTGGTTTCCCCAGGGCGAGGCTCACCTATTGCACTCCGGGTGTGCTGACCTCTGCGATTTCCCAAATGTGGGAAACTCAACTGCATAATTTGTGGTAGTGGGGGGCTGCGTTCGTGCTCTCACCTGAAAAAAAAAGATCAGTTATTCTCAATTAACATAGAGGTGATTCTTAATAGACAGGACCCCATTAAGTAAAGGGGAACTGTTCCACACCCAGGTTAGACACCTGGGGTTACTTCCTGGCAAAGTAACATCTCTTCAAAGCTGTTTTTTGGGGGAATTTTTCGAGGTTGTCAACAATGAGGACTGTTGTTAGATGACTATCACAGAGAGAATTCTGAACTGTGCCTTGAGTCCTGGAAGATCCTCCTTGGATTCTAGATTGGTTTTGCAGATTTTACTTGAAATTCATTGTCATTGCCAATGTGAAACTCTGTTTAGCTGTGTTGATTTTAGTCATGCACATCACTTCCATAAAAATCTCACTTTCAAATACTATCAGGGAGATTACAGCTTCAATATATCAATAGACTGTGTGTGTTGGGATTGTGAAACACAATCATTCATATAATCATGAATTCATCTTCTAATTGTACACGAGTTTTGTAAATTTCTATATATCTTCACCATCCACTATCTCTTTAAAGTAATCATGTGTTTTATCTAGACATATTCTCTATAACTTGCTATAAAATATAGAAAAGTTTAAGCAAGTATAAACTTAATTTGATGTCTCTCAGCTAATTCTTCCTAAGCTCTAGGAATAAATCTAAAATATTTTCCTGCAAACAGAATTTTTTATGTAATCAGCTATTAATTCCAGATCTCCTAGTTTTGTAATCATTGCACTTTCAAGACATATTCATGTTGCCCTATTTCAATATTTTACACTTTCAGATTTTTTTTTGTTTTGTTTTTCGGGCCACATCCATTTGATGCTTAGAGGTTACTCCTGGCTAAGCGCTCAGAAATTGCCTCTGGTTTGGGAGGACCATATGGGATACCAGGGGATCAAACTGCGGTCACGATCTTTCTTTGGCTAGCGCTTGCAAGGCAGCCACCTTACCTCTAGTGCCACCTCACCGGCCCCTCACTTTCAGATTTTTAAGGGTCTTGTCTGCATAGAATTTTCATTATACTCTTTTTCTGTTTACTTGGCAGATATCTACATATTGTGGACATTCCATTTTGGATGCTAATTGGATATATCTCAGACCCATGTTAATTACCTTTTATGTACATGTTTTCCCTAGAACTAAGTATATTTTACATGCTAGCATGAATATTAAGGTAATATCATTACTAAAATTCCTAATATTTTATCGAGAACAATAGAATTTTATTTTATCATTTTTGGGGGGGTTGGGTCAAATCTGGTGGCACTCAGGCTCTATGCTCAGAAATTGCTCCTGGAGGGCTCAGGAGACCGTATGGAATATTGGAATTTGAACCACTGTCCTTCTGCATGAAAGGCAAACTCCTTACCTCCATGCTATCTCTCGGGCCCCCAACAATAGGATAGTATTAATCTGTATGCATTTCACTTTCGATTCCAAAGACATATAATGAGATTTTTTTCAACTATTTTAGCTATGAATTTATATTGTGTATTTCTTTGCTGTTTGCAGTTTCATTTTGTTTTTGTAATAGAGTGCATTTTAAATACTTATTTTGTCACCAGTTTTTCTCTTTACCTAGAATTTATCAATTATTAATACAAGTAAAGGGATATTGATTTATAATCTAGAAATATCTCTGACCATTTCTATTTGTGAATACATAGGTGAGTTTGCATATAAGACTGTACGTGTAATAGTCAAAATCTGAAGTCTACAAAAACAAATTAAGTACCACACATAAAGTTCATGATATAGAAATCAATGGGGATCAGAGCACTTTTCTTAAGGTATGATTGCACTATGGGTAAACTAAATCTGTATAAAACATTTAGTTAGCTTAAAAAAATAAAAAAAATACTGTGGTATTGTTAACTAATTTGGTTTCAAGTTAACTAAGATGTATTTCATCCTATACTAAATTTTTCAATAAATAAAAATACATGGGGCCCGGGAGATAGCATGGAGGTAAGGCATTTGCCTTTCATGCAAAAGGTCATCGGTTCGAATCCCGGTGTCCCATATGGTCCCCCGTGCCTGCCAGGAGCAATTTCTGAGCATGGAGCCAGGAGTAACCCCTGAGCACTGCTGGGTGTGACCCAAAAACCACAAAAAAATATATATCTGTTTACATTTTCCCCTAATTATTACCACTTTGACCAGTTATTGAGCTATACTGTGGTTGATTTATATCCTGAATAGAAAATAAATTACCCACATTTTTGAAGTTAGTTGATGCATTAACAGAAGTATAAATATAAGTAGTAGATTCCTAAAAGACTCTTTTTTGGCTACAGCAAGACCAGTTTTCTAGGATTACCAAAGTCGGAGTATGTGAAAACAGTAGGGAAAACAGTAGAGAGAAGGTATTTATCTTTTTGAGTACACTTTTTTCAGCTTTGAAGTATAGCAATTGCTTCCAAAGGTAAGACAAAAAGGGAGAATCGGACTTCCTTAAGCGCTACTTACTTTATCTGAATTATAGAATGCATTATGTCTTTAAAGGAGATAAGCATATGAGTTTTCTAGGAGTTGACTGGTTGATGACAGATTGATGGATTTTGTTTTGATTATTTGTTTTGATTTGGTTTTGGGCCACACCCAGTGATGCTCAGGGGTTACTCCTGGCTATGAGCTCAAAAATCGCTCCGGGCTTGAGGGACTGTATGGAACGCAGGGGGATGGAATAGCAGTAAGTCCTAGGTTAACAAGGCCAAGGCTCTGGCTTGATATATTAATATTTTATATTTTGTTCTCTCATAATGAATTAATATAGAAGTACACTTTAGGGGCCCGGGAGATAGCATGGAGGTAAGGCATTTGCTTTTCATGCAAAAGGTCATCAGTTCGAATCCCGGTGCCCCATATGGTCCCCTGTGCCTGCCAGGAGCATGGAGTCAGGAGTAACCCCTGAGCACTGCCGGGTGTGACCCAAAAAACCAAAAAAAAAAGAAGTACACTTTAGGCATATACTAAATAATCTGTATTCTTTTTCATTTCCTGCAAAACTAATATAATAAATAATAATTCAAAATAATGATAAATATTGCAAAATATTATTGAAATTTTGCCAATTAACTTATTGGGTATTATTATATTAAAATCATAAATAATAATAATAATGGTCACTAAATATGTGAATATAAAAAAATAAAAAACTCAAAACACTATTTGTATTGATTAATTTACTCTCACTGGTTTATAAAGTTATTATTTAGGCAAATGGAATGCTTGTTATTTAAAGGTCTTAAATTTCCTGAATGGTTAATTCTAGATCACTAGAATCAATGTATATCATATTTCCTCAATTCTATTGACAATGCCAATTTGTTTTTTCCCTTTTAGGACACTCACTTAATAGTAAATTTGATATTTTTGAGGTTAGAAGAAGAGATTGAAATAATAAGCATAAATTATTATTTAACTAAACCTGAGTAAGGAACCAAGTCTGAATAATTAGCATCAAGTACAGCATTAATCTACCTTGGATTATAGATGCTAATATTTGTATTCCCTTTGGGACTAATATTACCTGTTAGGGAACAGGTAATGAAACAAAAATGTTTCATTATGAGATTTTGTGTAAGCACTTAGCTGATAAAATAAAATTAAATGTCTCACAGTCAATATTTATTCATATTTGTTAGTGTATTTGGAAATCATGTAAATCACTGTGTAAGTAAAATTTGTCTTTCCACTCACCACTAATTATGACTTTGAACTGTAGGAACTTTGTATTATAATAGAAAGAGCAATAAACTGATTAAAATATGAAAATATGTTCTGCAGTATTATTTTTAATATTTAAGAGTCCTTCAATTATCACAAAAAGAGCTTAACATTAAATGGAATATTTAAAATAAAATTATATTTAAAATACTAATATTACTTATAAACATTGAAGTATACACTTTCTGAATATATATGGATATGTATCTATGTTATTCTAAATTGTCACAGTGTTACTTTAGGTTCTGATTCTGTAATTAGACTCGAATAAGAGTTAATATCTCACATATATGTCTAAAATTAGGAGTATTCTCATTGTAATATTAGAATTCAGATAAAAAGTCATATGCTATACCAATAGTTACATGAATATCATTGTCTAAAGTTCTGGCAGTCAATTTAGTTCATTGTTTTGCAAAAAAAAAAAGTTTAATGAGTGATCAAGTATTTCTGACAAATTTTATGATGATAGTAAATAAGACATCTAAAACGAGGTTTTCATTTCCTTACCAAAAATAGCAGAGAGCAAAGAAAAGGCTATCCTTTCATTGTTGCTAGGATACATCATTGGAAGTAATAAAAGCAAATTATACATTAGTCAGGCATTTCTAATTAATGTAGCCTTATCTATATTCAAAGGCTTTATTTAAATCATACTATCATATTTCTAAGTAAACTATGCTATTTGATTTTGAGTCCAAAGTTGGGAATATTGCTCCTAAACATACAGAAAATAATGGTTTCCTGAAATTGTGATTTTGCTCAAGTTCAAAAAAGCAATATAATTTTTGAACTTAGTTTATGAGGAAAATTAAATAGGCAAAGTAAAATGATTCTTTGGAGTTACCTAGTAAATATGTTTTCCTCACATGAAACTGTAATTAGTTTGGATTAAGAAGTAAAGAAAATAATCAGAACTTATAAAAGAGAGAAAACTTTATTACTGTGATTTATTTGTATTTAAAATATAGCTAGGTTTTTATAATGCTATGATTTTAACAAAGTACATGTATATACATACATATATATGTTTATAATTATAAAAATTTTATCATATTTCTCAAACACACATAACCATGCAGAGGCCATTATGGTAATGGAGCAATATCATACTATGCTGATATTTAAAATTTTTTATTTAATTTTATTTTTACTGAATTTCTTAAATTTTTTTTGGAAAAGTTGCCACAAAAATAAAAAATACTAATTTTCTGTAGGTTTAACAATGATTTTAATGGTATAAATTATGCTTATTTTAAATTACAGTATCAATGAGGTAGAGAAGCCAGTATTATTTTACTAAAACTTACTAAACATTGAACATTATTTCAATGCTATGCTTCTATTAAGTTATATAACACTATTTTTAAAATTTTGTTTTGTTTTTAATCCATTTGCAGTAGTGCTCAGGTTATTCCTGGCTCTGTGCTCTTAGATTATTTCTAGCAGTGTTCTGCCAGGATCAAAGCTAGTGAGACTACATGCAAGGCAAATACTTTAAGCTTCTGTGATGTTTAGAGTGAAGAACCAGGAAGAAATCAAAAGATTATATCTTGATTAATTGTAGTTTAGTTAATTTCTGTCTACCCTGGACCAATCACGGATTTGTTTACACATATGAGGTTCTTTAAAATTGACATTAGATAACTAGTGAGATAGCACAACGATAGGGCATTGGTCTTGCATGCTGCAAAACAGGAAAGAACCTAGATTGGATTCCCAGCACCACAGGTAGTCTTCCAAGACTGCCAGGAGACATTTCAGAGCTCAGAGCCAAGAGTAACCTTTGAACACCGCTGAGTGTGTCCCCAAAACAAAAACAAATTTTAAAAAAGCTGTTATTAGAGAGTTGACTATATTTCTCTTTATCTAATACCAATCATATCATGAATAGGGGAATTAGATTGGATATTCCTTTGTTTATAAATTTTCTTGTGACCAATGTGAATTATAAGTCCTTCCCAGTTATATTTTAAGTACATAGTGACATTGAATTAGAGCAATTCCCATTACCAATGTAGGCCTCCCTCCACCACTGTTTCTAACATGCATCCCATAGCTTCACCCTTTGTCCCTTGGACTACTAGTGTAACAGGTCCCTTTTGTGCATAGCTTGTTGTAGTTTGGGTCTCTTGAATCTATTGTCATTCATTTTGAGCTGAGTATTGAGGTCTGATCATTTTTTATTTCCACTCAATATCCGTGAGACTGCTTGCCATCTGCTCTCCCTTCTTCAATTTAGGAGATAAAATGAGTGATTCATAATCTATGGTTATGTTAAATAAAAAAAAGAAAGTGAACAGGAGCTATAAATACTAGAAGCTAAAAATACAAATTTACAAAAAAAAAACTACACCAAAACAAACAACAAAAACACAACAGCATGAAAAATCAACAACAGTGCTCGCTTCGGCAGCACATATACTAAAATTGGAACCATACAGAGAAGATTAGCATGGCCCCTGCTCAAGGATGACACGCAAATTCATGAAGCGTTCCATATTTAAAAAAAGAAAAAAGAAAAAAAAAAGAAAAATCAACAACAGTCTGCCCTGCTGCTCTCTGCTAAGAACACTGAGGACCAAGGGGACTCTTTTCCTGCTTCTGTCTGTCCTGATTTCTTGGAGCTCTCCCTTGAGAACAGAGCCCTGGGAAGCGAACCCAGAAATCATTGCACTCTGAAGCTGCCAGCGAGCCAATGAGTGAGTAAGATCTGGCTGGGTTGTAGAGCTTCCCAATTGGAGGGCTGAGTGCTACTCCTGCGGGAGACTCCGCCTTACTGTGCTCTGCTAAGAACACTGAGGACCGAGGGGACTCTTTTCCTGCTTCTGTCTGTCCTGATTTCTTGGAGCCCCAGAAGAGCCCCACTCTTTCTAACCAATAAACCCCATCACAACACGCAGGAAAAATCACATTAATAGAGCAACAATGTGGAAAGCTCATAGGCAAACACTAGGCACCGAGAATGAAGATGATGACTTGGACGACCTTAAAAATCACAACCCTCTGCTTAACTTCTCGGATAAGGAATTTAAAATAGAAATGTGGAATATGTTTGTAAAACTCCAAGAAAGCATAGATCAATCTGAACAGAACACAAAGACAGAACTCAGAAAACTTCAAACTGAAATGGCAGGCCTGAAAAACATGGTAGCTCAACTGAAAAACTCAGTGGATGCCCTGGACAGCAGGGTAAGAGCAGCTGAGGAGAGAATCAGACTACTGGAAGATGAGATGCAGAAAAACTCAACACAGCAGAAGAAATGGGTAAAGAACCTTAGGACAAATGAGCAGGCAATGGAAAAAATACACAAGGAATGTGAACAGATGAAAATAGAAGTCTTTGATAAACCCAAAAGAAACAACATAAGAATCATTGGAGTCCCAGAGACCCAAGTAGGAGATCACCAGGAAGAATCAACTGTCAAAGACATCATCAAAGATATACTACCAGAGTTAACAACTACATGCAACCAAATCCTGCATGCCCGAAGAGTACCAGCCAAACGAGACCCAAAGAAAAACACTCCCAGACACATCATCGTTACAATGACAAATCCCACAGATAGAGATAGAATACTGAATGCAGCAAGGACAAAAAGGGAAATTACATTCAAAGGAGCATACCTAAGACTTACAGCAGACATGTCGCAAGAAATTCTCAAGGCCAGAAGACAGTGGTGGGATATTGTGACAAGACTGAATGAAATGAATGCCTCACCGAGAATACTGCACCCAGCCAGACTCACGTTCAGGTATGAAGGAAAAATACATAACTTCATGGATAAGCAATAGCTTAAAAACTTCACAGACAATAAACCAGTCTTAAAGGAAAAACTGACAGGTCTACTCTAAGACAAGAGAGACCAACAAACACAGGAAAGTTATCTACAAAAATGACATTAAATCCTATGACAATCACCTCCCTCAATGTTAATGGGCTAAATTCATCAATTAAAAGACACAGAGTAGCAAAGTGGATCAAAAAGATGAATCCAACCTTCTGCTGCCTACAAGAAACACATCTGAATATCAGAAGAAACATGGACTCAAAATCAAAGGCTGGAGGATAATAATCCAAGCAAGCAATACCCTCAAAAAAGCTGGGGTGGCCATATTAATATCTGATGATGCCAACTTTATACTCAGAAAAGTGGTAAGGGACAAAGATGGACACTATGTACTAATCAAGTGATGTGTGCAAAAGGAAGAAATCAGACTATTAAACATATATGCACCCAATGAGAGACCAGCAAATTATCTAATACAGTTACTGACAAATCTGAAAGAAGTCAATGATAACACAATAATTATGGGAGACCTCAACATGGCCCTATCAACACTTGATAGGTCAACCAGGTTGAAACCCAAGAGAAACATACTAGTCCTGAATAGAGAAATGGAAGAAAGAGGACTAGTAGATATATATAGGACACTCCATCCCAAAAAACCTGGATACACATTCTTCTCCAATGTACATGGGTCATTCTCCAGGATAGACTACATGCTGACACATAAAACATACCTCCATAAAATCAAGAGGATAGAAATCTTGCAAGCTACCTTTGCGACCACAAGGCTCTGAAATTAGATGTGAAATACAAAGCCACACAGAAGAAAAACATTAACAACTGGAAATTAAACACCCTGCTACTGAACAACCAGTGGGTCCGAGATGAAATCAAAAAGGAAATTAAAACTTTCCTGGAAACAAATGATAATGAAGCCACAACCCCCCAGAATCTATGGGACACAGCAAAAGTGGTCCTGAGAGGAAAGTTTTTTGCTCTACAAGCACACATCAGGAAGGAAGAAGGGGCATACCTGAATAACCTAATGGCACAACTCAAAAAATTAGAAAATGACCAACAAAAGGAACCAAAAATAGGAGACAGAAGGAAATAACAAAGATGAAAGCAGAACTCAATGAAGTGGAAAACCGAAGAAAAATCCGAAAGATCAACAAAAGCAGAAGTTGGTTCTTTGAAAAAATAAACAAGATTGATAGGCCGTTGGCAAAACTTACAAAGAAAGAGAGAGAAATCTGATAACCAGTATTAGAAATGAAAAGGGGGAGATCACAACAGATACTGTAGAGATCCAAAGGATTATCAGAGACTACTTTGAGAAACATTATGCTACAAAACGTGAGAACCTGGAAGAAATGAAAAAATTCTTGGACACATATAACCTTCCACACTTAAATAAGGAGGAGGTAGAATATCTAAACTCCCCCATACCACTGAGGAAATTGAAAATGTAATCAAACATCTGCCCAAAAAGAAAAGCCCAGGCCCAGATGGATTTCCTAATGAATTCTTTCAAACCTTTCAAGAGGAGCTACTACCAATCCTAGCCAGATTGTTCCATGAAATAGAAAAAACGGGAATACTCCCAAACAGCTTTTATGAAGCCAACATCACCTTGATACCAAA
>PVKC010011661.1:0-24459 GCA_004027635.1 Crocidura indochinensis | reverse complement strand
TATATTCTTTAGTTCTGGAAGTTTCTCTTGAATGATGTTCTTGACCGTTGATTCTTCCTGGAAATTTTCTTCCTGTGTCTCTGGGACTCCAATGATCCTTAAGTTGTTTCTGTTGATCTTATCATAGACTTCTATTTTCATCTGTTCCCATTCTTTGCCTATTTTTTCCATTGTCTGTTCGTTTGTTTTAAGTTTTTTTCCAATCTCTCCCGCTGTATGGAGTTGTTATTTATCTCATCTTCCACAGCACTAATTCTATTCTCAGCTTTTTCTACCCTGGTGTTGAGATCATTTATTTTACCATTCACTTCATTTACTGAGTTTTTCAGGTTTGTTAGTTGACATGTTATTTCAGTTTGTAGTTTTGCGTTTTGTATCATCATATTTTCTTGGTTCTTATTAGTGTTCTGTTCAACTCGGTCCATGGTTTCTTTGAGTTCTTTGAGCATCTTCCATATTGATTTTCTAAAGTCCTTATCTGAGAGATTGATTAGTTCGTTGGTCATTATCTGGTCATCTGAATTGTCTTCTTTGTTCTCTATGTCTGACGCTGGCCTGCTTTGTTTCCCCATTGTCACACTAGTATTGTTTGTTTTTCTACATGTTGTGGTGGTATTCATTGGGTAGATTATGTGCACAGCCAGACACCTCTGGTTCTAGCCTTTCTGCGTGTGTTGATTAGCCTACAAGTGAGTGGAGTCCTCCGTGGATGAGGCCTCTGAGAGGATCAATTCTTGGGCCTAGGCTTACAGCAGAGAAGACAATCCAGAGAGAAATGCTGGGTTTCTGTGATCCAGTACAGTCCTTAGTGTGTTTTTTTTCCCTTCTGTTGCATTGATGTGCTTTCCTTAGAGAGAGCACACGGCCATGTAGTGAAGCGGAGCGGCCGTGCTCTTCTGCAGCCTATTATTAGCCCACTCCCACGAGTACCGGATGTCAGCAGAGGACAAAGAAACACAAAGAAAAGACAAGACTTACAGTTCTTAGCAGTCAGCCCTACTGGGCAGGCGTGGATACGGAGAAATTCCCAGCCTGACGTCACAATCATGGGGCCTTGCTTTGCAGAGTACTTGTTATAGCTGGTTTTCAGTCTAATGAGGTATTCCTGGGTGTTTCCGCCCTAGGATGGACCTCTGGACCTCTGGGAGAGTGAGTCTTTTTTGGGCCGGTTGGCCCACTCCCACGAGAGGTCTGGATGTCAGCAGAGGACAAAGAAACACAAAGAAAAGACAAGACTTACCTAGACTCATTTCTTAAACATACTGAATATGAATTCCCTCCTCTAAAATTTAGATTTAAATATACATAATAAGAATGTCACTCTTTGTATGATTTAAAATATTTATATCTATGTTTATTGTGATTAGCTGTGAAAAACTGATATGAAATATGTTATATGTGTCAGGAATGACAGTACAATTTGTAGGGCAATCAAATTAAATGGTCCTCATCCAGATTCTATTTCCAGCATCTCAAATAATTCCCAGAGCACCACAAGGAGTAACTCCTGAGTTCAGGTTTTGGAGTGACTCTTTTAACATTGTTGGCTGTGGCCCTAAACAAACTACTAAATAATGTGAGATAAATAATAGGAGAGCTAATGCAGAATGTAGTCTTGCCTTAACAACTGATAATCTGGATTCTGTCACCAGAATAGCATGTGGTGCTTCAATGCTGTGTTGTGATACCTGAGCAGAGAGACATGTGTATGTTCTAAATAGCATAGGAAGAATATTACATAATAATAAGAGGAAAACTGTTAGTAAGCAATTTAATTCTTTTATTTTTTTGAGTCTTCATCATGTTTGATGGGCTGTCCATTTGAAATTAGAGATTTAGAGATGGCAACTAGCATAGAAATGTTGCGTTGCTGAGGGGGGTGTACTTTTTATGACTAAAACCCAACTACAGTCATGTTTGTAATCATGGTGCTTGCATAAAATTATTATAAAAATAAAGAAATAATAAAAAATTACAACATAATGGCAAACTCATATAGAATGTAACAGCAAATTTTAAGACCTGGCTAAACTTTATACCTATTTCAATCATTTGGAAAATTTTATATGCAATTAATTGGAAAATCCATGGCTAGGATTTTGAAAAGTTATGTTTATTATATCATCTAAATAAGAAAACTCTTAAACTGCTTGTAGGTATTACCCATTCAGTACCCTGTAATAGTTTTAGCATTTTAGATTAAATATACACAAAAACCACGAACTATGGGTAGATATAGATTATCAAGGCTTTTGAAGGCAACAGAGAGATTCATGCATGTGTGTGTTTTGGGGGTGGGGGTGTCACACCTTATGGCGTTAGATGATATTCCTGGTTCTGAGTTCAGAGGTTATTTCTGGTAGGCTCATGGGACTCCCTGGAATGCTAGGGATCTAAACTGGGTTGGCTACATGCTTTATGCACTGTACTATCATTCCATCCAGAGAGCAACTGTCTTAAGAACCTTTTATTTATTAGATATATATAAAAAGGTATTTTTATGTATAATACAATTTATTATGGTACATTTTATTATATAGCATATAAATATATGTTATATAATAATATACATGTTATAGCAATAATATAGTAATTATATGTATATATGCATATGTGATATATATTTATATTATACAATATATTATATAAAACGCATGTAATAGATTTTATGACTTGAGTTCCCTTAGATCAAAAAAACTGATTTGTTCTCATTAGTAAAAACAACAGCTGCAATTCAGCAATATCTGCTATATTCCAAGGCTGATTGCAGCAGCTTAAGGAAATGCACTTAAGTAGGATAATTTTCATAGATTCAAAAAAGTATCTTTGTTTCAACCTTTAGATTTACTGTGCCTTTCTCTGTCGAGTTTGGCATTGACCACACATTAAAAATCATTAATATTGTAAGAAGTGTGAAAAGTTAAACCTTCAATGATCTGTATTTTTTCTGACACTTAAAGATACTAGTAAGTAATAATTAAATACAAGTTAATTTTTATAAGGCAGATAAATGCCATGGAGAAAACAGGTTAAATCTATCAGGCATATTTCATTTCCCAAAGTTAAAATAACAACCATTTGGTTTACTTTTTACCCACACAATGAAAAAATAATAAAAATAACAATACAAACTGGGAACAGTTCTTAAAAATGGGCAATAGAAATATAAGTAAATGGAAATTCCAAATATACAAAGCAATAAATTACGATGGGAAACTTCTCTTGCTTTTGAACCATTATTACTCTTATGACAAGGAAAGCAATTAATACATCCAGCAGTCACTTTGAGCCAATACTGAATAACATAATCCCTGGATGCAAGTAAAAATGTAAACAGATGTGAAAAAATAATTTCAGTATTCATAATGCAAAAAATGTATGTTACCTTACTACCACTGACAGTTTTAAGAGTATTATTTCAGTATTCACTAGACAAAATGTCTGAGGATATTTTTGTATAAAATAAATCAACTTCACTGAAAAATTTTAATCTTACCATAGGATTTACTATACTGCTTTAGTCTACTTACATAGAAGAAATTGTAAGATGAGTTGGGTACCTATGAAATTATACAAAAGTATTTTATTAACTATCAGTTGTCATGCAATATAGTTTTATTATCTTCACATATGAGGAAATTTAAACTTCCAATGCTAATAAGATGGTTTGTATAAGGTAACCAGATAAAATTGAAAAGCAAAATTTATATGGATACATTTTATTCATATGATTATATATGTAATTTTATTATAAATTAATTTTTATTAATTCATAAATATCAATGACTGGATTTTTACTGATATTATTGTTCAAAATGTTCAGGAATTAATTTTTATGGTTCTATTATTAGTCCTGGGGAGAAGATATACCTTGAGAAAAAAATAGTGAGTAAATTGAATACTTAAAAGCATTTTTCACATATTATCATAGAAATTTTGCATACTGCAACAATATGTAAACTTGCACCTGTAAAAATTGATTACATTAAGAAAAAGAAAAATAGAGTGTATTGTTGGTACTGAGAAAATGAAACTTATATACTGTAGGTGTGAATTTACATTGAATCACCTTTATGAAAAGCATTATGGAAATTATTCAATACATTAATATTAATTAAAATATTGTCTGTCAAAGCCTCTACTGTAACAATCCAAAAAAATGACTAATTTGAAAGGATACACTTCACCTCTCCACCATCTTTGTACCTCTATCTGTACTTCTTTTCCTTCTTTTTCCCCAATTTACTTGTTAATGGATTTAAAGTAATAAATTATTGTACTCATTATTTAATTTAGTTATTTGTGTTTTTATTACTAAATGATAAATTTTATTTTGTATATACCTTTTTTGGGAAGTTTAATAAGGTAGTGAAACTGACTAATGATATTGCTATGCAGTCACTAATGAAATTGTAATGCATAACAGTTTCATTAGCTCAAGATTTCCTTTTGATATATAAGGATTTGAAAGTTGTGAAAAATGTTCTCTAATGTAATATTAATGCTGAAAATTTCTTTACTGTGATCTATTTTTCAGATCATTGCTTAATAAGACTACATAGGGCAGTCAGACTTACTGTATTTCTATCTTTAGGAGAAAACACTTTCAACCTCATGGCTTTATATTGAGATGAAGATCATCTTGATGCTGTTGAGATGGTGTATTGGCTATTATGTTTATGATGCTCCTTCTATTTCTATATTAAAAGTGTTAATCATGTAAAGTTGTTGACAACTTCTAATTATATTTTTAATCTCATGAAAATATTTAATAATTGAATTTATTTATTTGCATATGCTATAATATAAAATGATGCTCAGAAAATCCCAATTGTTTTGTATATGTGTTCATTTTAATATGGTTTCTCCTTAGAAATCTTTAAGTTCTTCAATGTACCAATACAATTTCTAACCTCCTACTCTTTAAGCCATAAAATACATAGTTTCAGATTTTCAACATATTTTCTAAGGAAAATTGGTTTGCTATGATTTAAACTTTTATTAATGCAGCATAAATTTCAAATGCCCTTGAATGTAAAAGTGAAAACAATTTGAAGTCAAATCATCCTTCTCAATCCCCTTTTTTATTGTTATATCTATATCTAACTCTTACATACATATATACACATTTTGATATTTTACTTTTCAACAATTTATAATAATTTTATTTGACCACGATGTTGTTTTATACATTGATTGTTTGATACAATGTTTGATACATTGATTCATGTATCAAAAAGAACTGTAGATTTAATACCATACATTTTTCCTCATTCATTGTTACCACACTAAATGTATATATTTCAAAGAAAAATATAATTAATAATGTTGACATTCTAAATCCTATCATGAATTTGTTTCAATTAATAATCAGTGAAAAGATGAATTGTAATAGTTAACAAATGAGTTGATCATTATTATGAAAACTTTAAGATACATGCAAGAAGACTTAATTTACATAAATTGAATTGAATCTTGTTAAACTGCAAGATGTTTTTATTCTTTAACCTTTTTCCTCTCACAATATTTTTGTAATCAATTTTATTTTTGAAAGCATAATATTTCTTTTTTTTTTTGTCCCCTAAATTCCCAATACAGACCAGGCAAGGGTCTGGGTTGAGGTGTATTTGGGGTGCATTTACTGTACCTCCTCTTTCTATACAGTCAGTGTGAAGAACACAGCCTGTAATAAGAATTGGGAGGCCTTATTTATTTATTTATTTATTTTTTCTTTTCTTTTTTTTTTTTAACTTTTTTTTTTCTTTTTTCACCCCCGTCTTCAGTGCATATTTCAAGATTGTACTAAAATAATATAGATTAAATACTGCCATATTATTTGCCATTTTTTGAAAGAGTGATGGTGAATATTTTTGCTTTCTATTGTCTTTCAAAGACATATTTCATAGTGATGTAAATACTAGAGAACAGTAATCTGAAACTGAGGTTATCGCTGATGGTAAATATAAGGACAGTTTTTGCAAACTCTTTATGACTTTAGAAAAGTAAATTTAAGTTAAAATTATCTTATAATTAAATTATAATTATAATTTATAATTGAATTATGCATTAAATTATTTATTTCATATGTGTTTGAAATAGTTATCTTAGCACATTAAATTAACTGCAACTTATTTTTGGTAGGAGAGTTTCTTTAGTCTATCTAGATCTGGATTCCTATAATGTCACTTCAGGTACAATCTCTTATCCAAACTACTAACGCAGAAGAGATGCATAGAAAGGAGGGTTACATCATACTTCTGAATAGGAAAGTTGCAAGTTATTTTGTCAGCAAAATTTAGCATAACCAAAAACCAAAATAACTTCTACGGTTTACAGTGTTTTATTTTTGTAGTGTCTCAGAGAATCCACTTTATTCACCTTTAAAGTAACCTATTTCTCAATTTCTCAATTGAGAATTTCTCAAGAGATAAATGAACAAGAGGAAACATTGCAATAGGTGAAAGTAATACAGACCAACACAGCAATCACAAAATCTTGGAGGAAACTATTCACTGCTCTCAACAAATTCAACCTTTAAAGAGAATATGAGCAAGAGGAGTGACAAATAACCTCACTTGTGAACATCAATCATGTCCTGAAGAATGGGGGAGCAAAAACAATCAAGGACTCACATATTACAGTTTATATTCTTATTCCTCTCATGGAACATGATTCAGAAATACAACGGATATGCTTAAACCTTATCAAAATATATAATATATATTTTAATTCAATGATAATGCATTTATTTTGTGACTGGAAAAATTATACATGAACCTAATTGAAAAGGACAAACTATGCCTGTTACCTTTCACATTTAGGAGTTACAGATTGTGTGGTAATATTTCATGATTTTAGAATACTTTATAATATGGGACAATAAATTTATGAATGAACAAAATGGATAAAGCACATACTCAGGATCCTTCTTTGAAATTCAGAGAATAGTTAAGGCATTCTAAGATATGCCCCACTTTGTTTCTAGGAACAAAAAATTATGTAGTTATAGAAGATACCTGATAGAGGAACAGACACAGAAAGTGTTCACTCAGTGGGAACTTTAGCCTCAAGTTATATTTGGAAAGTTAACCATCAAGAATCTTGAAGCAAAATAATTTAAATATTTATACTATAACATGAAGGTTTTGCCATAAAGCATAAAATAACAAGGTCTCAATTGTTATTAGTTAAAATGTCAATAACATAGATTTGATTTTTTCCTTAATTGAAAACATTGGTTAATCACCAAATATTTTCTCTTCATTCTTACAAATCTAATGTTGTCATTAAAAGAATAAATTCCAAATTAACTATAAAATAATATAAAGAATTTATATTCTTATAGGGAGGCAAATATTCATGTAGGAAATCTTTCTCTCCTTTATTCTTGTTGGTTTTAGGCCATATTAAATGATTTTCAGGGTTTTTTATAGTATCTATACTCATTCTGATTCCTGACTATGCTCAGGGAACCATAGAGATGTAGACAGTGACTGTACATCAACAAGACACAAGGCAACTTCTCTAGCCACTATGCCATCTACGTTGTCTCTAGTCTTTTAAGAGAAGATTGTACTTAATCCTTTATAAGAGAAATAATATCAGTTAAAATATTTAAAAATAGGTTTCATGGAATAAATGATGAATATGGAAATGAAACTATGAGAGAACTCGTTATATTAGGAGACAAAGTTTTATGACTACTTTTCACCTGTAGTCGGCATTTTAGAAATTAATAACAAGATTAATTGCACTTTAGAGATAGAATTTTGTTTCAGAAAGATTCAAATTATTATTTTCTCTGAAACTATCTACTAGCTTACAGTGTAGAAATTCCTCTTTCTAAAATGTTTTTGTGTATTTTATTAGTGTCTTCTATTTGAGGTATATACATAAAGTTTCACTGTAGATATAAAAGAAAGTTAAATATTCTGGAGAAGGCATGAATGAACAAGTAAATACTTTATAAATGTTTAAGAACTTAGTGTCATGATTTAATGGAGAGAAAACAGTTTGGAATCAGGCAGACACATACTTGAATGCTAGTATATATATTTTGATCATCTATTGCCGGAAATACTTCTCATCTAAAATATGTATAATAATTATTATATTCCTAAGATGTATGTATTTAATGCACCTAAATAATATAGAGCATGTCATAAAGAACTCCAAAATTTTTGTGCCCACCAAGGGAAGCCAAAATAAAAAAAAGGAATTCCCAAAATTACTGTACTTTTTCCTTTTATAAGCTTATTTGAAGCATATTTTAAAGCATAAACACAAATAAAATATTTTAATGTAATATATTACTATTTCCACAATGCCTTTACTGTTTACTTTTTATATGATCACAAATGCCTTTTTAAATTTTTGGTGGGGATAGACAGGGACAATATATGATAGTTCTTAGTTCTGGCTCTGCTTTCAGTCATTACCACTGAGGATTTGGAGATCTTATATGGCGCCCGGGATCAAACTTGGGCCTGCTATATGCAAGGCAAATACCCTGCCTGTTGTACTAGTGCTCCACATACTTAATTTTAAATATTTACATTGTTTAATATGTATATTTATTTTGTATTTAAGAAAGAAATATTTAAAAAGCATTAAAATTTTTATTATTTCTCAGATGGTTCATCTTTGACTTCATTTACCTCATGTGTTTACTTCCAGTAAGCGACATATCAGAACATTCAAAGCCACTGAATGTTGCCCCAAATCAAAAGATAAAAAAATGAAAAAAAAAAAAAGGGATCATTTCCGGGGTTGGTGCAGTGGTGCAGTATAGGGTGTTTGCTTTGCACGGGGTTGACCTGGGACAGACCACAGTTTGATCACCCACTGTCCTATATGATCCCTCAAGCCAGGAGCGATTTCTGAGTTCTGAGCCGGGAGTAACCCCAGAGCATCACCGGGTGTGGCCAAAAAACCAAAGAAAAATAAATGATAAATTCTCCTCTATTTACTGAATGTGCTTATTTATGGTGAATTGCAGCAGGATACATGTCAGATCTTAGAGAAAGAAAAATTCAGTATTGTCACTTGGGTGGTGGATAGAGTTCAACAGTATTTTATTCTTAAATCACAAGTAGAAATAATATTATAAATCATGATACTTCAAGAAAAATGGATTTCACATATTCATCTGACTTGTTATGGGAAAAGGTATAATTTCTCAGAGACAACTATTGCTCTGTTCTTGATGTCTCTCCTGACTATACTTGTAGAATGATATGGTGCCAGGGAAGAAAGCATGCACACCAATTCTTTGCACAATATTTCCTCATCCTAAATTTTTGTAAATTTGTTTGATGCATCTGAGATTTTTCATTATTATAAAAAATAACAGCGGTTCAATATAATAACCTAAGGAAAGTACACTAATCAAAAGTAAACAATTACAAAAGTGTTGCAAAAGTTAGACTGCTGCTTCTCTCACTGTATGTATGTATGTATGTATGTTAGACATTTTTAAAACATCTGTGAAAATAGAAAGCATACCCTTTTTGTGATGTCTAAATGTTACATGAAATAATCTTTCATGATTATTATATTATGATAGTTTTAACATATCTGTTTATATATACTTGAACCACACTTTCTGATATCATGAATTGTAGAAGCTACCTACTTCAAAAAATTATTTCTCTTAAATTCAACAGCATTATTCTGGGTTTACAACAAGTTACTGTAACATAACTAGTAAAATTTTCATTTAAAATGGAGTAATTACATGATAGATTTTAGAATGAGACAAATTTCATCTGTGCTAATGAATGGACAAGGTGGGAGTTAGAGTTGTGGTTTTCCTAAATGGTACTCCATTACTATATTATTATATTGCATTGTTATTGAAAAGAACAAAACAGTATCACTTCAATGGGGAGTTTCTTTTCTTATATTTTATAATTTTTATTTTTTCATCAATTTTTATAGCTTCTCTTTTAAAATTAATGTGTATTTGCACATCACTCTATCATTTATTAACCTGTGATTTTTGGTGTTACACTAATCATTTGATTAGCATAGATTTTAATTGAAGACTGAATATAGATATACAATTAATTTGATAAAAATATCTCAGGTACTGGTGTTATTTTTATTCACTTAACTTTACATGGCAAATAATGTTTTTTTATTTTAAGAATAATCATAACTTTAGACCCTTGAAATTTGGCATAAAGCTTTTCTTGGTCTACACATCCTCCTTATTTTTAAACAAAAATAGAAAAACAGAAATCCACAGAATACTGGCTTTCTGATAATTAAAATCTCTAGTAATATTTATAAGCATTTAAGGGATAAAATTCTATATATGTAAATATTTTTATTATAAAATTTTATTGGAAATAAATTAAAAAATGGAAATTTATTTTGGATTTTTTAGGATGAGCATTTATTCTTCTGAATAACTGCTTATTATAGTATATGAAACAAAATATGATTGGAAATTATTCAAAGATATCTTCAATATTCCTTAGAAAGTAAACGTTTACATACTTTATGTGTCCTTTAAATCATCTTAAAGAGTCTAGCATCAACAGTTTCTTAAATTAAAGGTTGATAACTTTCATATTTATTTTCATTTCTATGCATTATAAGATCTTCTAAAACAACTATAATGACAGTGTCGTAATTTACGATATAGAAGTTTATTAAAGGTTCTGTCTCCTTATGTTTTATATGTTAAATAGATATCACTATCATAAAATTCAGCATAATTTAGAGTGCCAATGAAGAATTTGTAAGTAGAGGACACTATAATTTTAGTAATTAATCTCACTTAGTACCATTACATTTTTTAGTATGATCTTTATTCCTTAGGTTAAGATTCCAAAATTACGGGGGCAACAGGAATGATCTGCATCTCTTCTTGGTCAGTTTTCTGCTGGCTATGCTGTTGTACTCATGAACTTTCATAGCTTGATTTTCATCACATTCAAAAAAAGTTTCGGTTATTAAGAAACTTACAATAACATAGCAAACATTCAGAGCAAATCCCAGTAAGATCAGAAAAGTAGGTTGTAGGTTGTACCTCTTTCATGCTGATATCAGAAGCTTATCAAGCTTCATAAATCCCTCGGGATTTATCTATTTTTTATAATTACCATTTAAAACTTCAGAAAGCTACAGAAAATAGTCTCCATTTTCATATATAAAACCTTACTCTCTGATTTAGTTGTATTGACATTTTAATACTTCACCAACCAATTTATGACCTAGGTACATATAGACCAAAGTGATTTTACACCCTTAGTTTCTTTTTTTTTGTTGTTGTTTTTTTGTTTTTGTTTTGGGGTCACACCCGGCAGCGCTCAGGGGTTACTCCTGGCTCCATGCTCAGAAATTGCCCCTGGCAGGCACGGGGGACCATATGGGGCACCGGGATTCGAACCGATGACCTTTTGCATGAAAGGCAAACGCCTTACCTCCATGCTATCTCCCGGGTCCCAGCACCCTTAGTTTCTAACCTTGCATGTTGACTAACCAGCTTCAATTTCAAGAACTGCATATTGGCTTCTGAGCCTATCAAGGTGTGATATCAGAGTGCAGATATAAGAGTAAATCCCAAGCATCACCAGGTGTTGCACAAAAACAAAAGAAGTAAAATATTTAAAATAAGTGTTTAATAATTGTGTAAAATTTGGAAAATCATACTTTGATGACTGAATATAAAAGGTAGTAGAAGATTTTAAAAGCAGCATAGCATTATTTTCTCAAATTATAAAAGAGACTTTCTTATACCCAACATTCTCTATGCCTAAGTACATGCTCATAGTAAATACTGGCATTCCTGGTAACTGTAATTACATCCACAAATGTAGTTGCCATATTCAGACCAGGCCAGATCCTTAGACTCACTATTTTTTTTAGTTTTTGAGTCACACCTGGCAGCGCTCCGGGGTTACTCCTGGCTCTGTGCTCAGAAACCACCCCTGACAAGGGACCATATGGGAAGACGGGATTCGAATTACTGTCCTTCTGCATGAAAAGCAAATGCCCTACCTCCATGCTATCTCTCTGGCCTCACTTTTTTCTTGAATAAGATGTAAATTTAAGCATAAAAGGTCATTGATGCACCAGCCTACACAGCAGAAAACTGGTCATATGTGGAGGAAAGGGTGGGTCAAACCCCCACCTTGCTGAAAAAATTCCGACTGCCTAAATCACCCAGAATCGCCATACCATCATGATGGCCCTATCTCATCACCCCTCTCCAGGGACATCAATCTGATAAAAGTTGATATGTCAGTTTATAGCCTGATATCACCAGGGATTATTGGAGTGTTGCATGTCCCCTTACCTTCTTTCTTCAAGGAGGCCTTCCAGCTCTGTACACACCTCTAAAAGTAACATTATTAGTAGTGTTTTGAATTTGACAACATTATTTGTTTGGACATTATTTGAGTGGACAACATTATTTGTTTAATGCTGCCATTCCTACAGGATCACACCAAGTTAACAGAATGGATAGCTAACAGCAAGAGCTTACTAAACCCTCCACCTTTCTTTGTATTAATGACTTCATTTGAGATAAAATAATTTTCACAAATATACTTGCTCCTATATGAGTTTTACTTTTTATCTTTTAAAACATTGTCTTCTCTTTTTTTAAAAAAAGTTAATACTATTGTTTATTTATACCTTTGCTTTCACTTATCTGGAAGCAAATATATTATGGTCAACTATGCAAACTATGTGATGCGGTTTCTTTAAATAAAAAAAAATAACCCAGAGCGACCTGCATCAGCTAAAATGGCTTTTGTTGAGCCCGTTGCAAGACTTGCACTGAATTAAAACTCATAGGAAGAGGTTACCCTTATTAAGTTGCTTAGCACAATATAACATTTTAGATACCACACTGTGCAGGAAAAGAACTGATTAAACAGATAACTAAATGCATTCAGACTGGCATTATATTTCTCCTCATGAAACTTCTCTCCTCATGAAACATTTTTAGAAATCTTTATTATTTGTTCCATTTATTTCCTCTAGAAAAGAAACTGTTCCTGAATATTGAACCAACTGTTATGAATCTTCACATTGGCTCATTGGGAAGATTCCATTCCTTTGTGTTTGTCATGGTTTTCCTGCTGTAGCTAGCTCGCAACATAGAAAACTATTAATAGCTTCATATTATATAAAATAAAACACTAATGTAGAGCACTAAAAATGTACCTGATATTTAAATAAACTGAACCAGTTCTAGAATTATTTTTATTACTGTGAAGCTATGAAAGGTAGTTACAATTTATAAATTAAAATTATAAATATAAATGTTGATATTAAGTTAATAAATATTGTATTTTAAAATATACTTCAGAGCTATTGCTGCCATTTCAGCCACCATCATATTTGAACTCTGATAGATATGTAAGAAAATACTGCATTTGAGAATGTTTTCCTCCAAGACTGACTTTTTTTTTTAAAACAAAACCGTTTTTATTGAAAAGATTTTACTTATAGACATTGAAAAAATGATATAAATATACGTTCAAAAGAGAAGCTAATAGGACCTGATAGATAGCACAGTACATAGGGCGTTTGCCTTAAATGTGGCCAACCGAGATTTGATTCCCCAAGACTGTCAGGAGCCTGAGTGCTGATGTATGTGGCCCAAAAACAAATAAACAGAGAGAGATGACAGAGACAGAGGAAGGAAAGGAGATGAAGATGAGGGGAGAGAGAACTTGGGCTTCCCTAGAATAGAAAAGGGCAATGCTGACTTTTATACAATAAGATGTTCATTATAAAACATTTTAGTTTTGTTGACATATCTAATACTTATTTTTCCAGTTTTTAATATAATGGACAAACCAAGCATATTAAACATATTAATATTCCTAAAATTAAATATAGTATAGTTAGGAAACAAACTATGTACATCTAAAATTGTTACCCTGAAAATCTGATATGACAATAATTGAATTTCTGTTTTACTACTGTTTTGTATCAAAATTTAATCATAATTTTTAATAGTTATTAACTCTTGAGAAAATTTGTCTTTCTCAAACATATAAAATCTATTAGAAATGGTAATTTGGAATATATAGGAATGGACTACAGATGCCTAGCCTTATTAGATAAAAAGGAACTACCTTTATTTAATATCTGTTAGGTGTACATTAGCATTAAGGATAAATCATACTATACATGAATGTTTATTCAGTCAGAATAAACATTAGAGAAAATTGGTGGTGGTGGGGTGGGGGACACAGTTGCTAATACTCAACTGCTATTACTCTTTCTACCCAGTAAGGGCTCTAAGCTCAGGTTAATATTGTCTATGGATCGGGGTACTATGATCTACTAGAATTATATTTTAAAACTCCACAAGCAAGCAATCACTTCATAATTTGATCTCTTCTGCCTTCATTTTTTGATAACAGTTTGTGAGGAGCAGCAAAAAGTCAGAGAACAACTCAGGATTGTATTTTAGCAATGTGTCAGCTAAACAGTGAATGCTCTATCTGTGCCTTGACCCATTGTAGCAAAATACTGCTATGGCAACTAATACAACTCCTTGTTCTTGGCCGCTAGCCTACTTCTTGACAATCTGTGCTTGCAACAAAGTTTTGTTAGCCTTGCATAGTGATAACAGTTTAAATGAGAATAAAATTGCTCTTTTGTGTAAGCCTGAGAAATCCTTTTCTCCGGTTTCTCATTCTCCACATCCTTCCTCGAGTTGCTATTGCCCTACATTAGGGAGCAATAGTTTAGATAAGATCGTAAAAAAATAATTATTAACTTTATGGTTTTCATGCTCAAAGTTACTTTACTTCACCACAACCTAATTGTCTAGAACTTTCTACCAATGACCTAATGTCTCTTTTAGTCCATTTCTTCCATCTCTCATCACTTCTTGTTAATCTTAGTTCAAACACAAGATTTGCTTATCATTTGAATCTCCTATTGCCTGTTTTATTTCTCAGTATAGCACACACGATGTCATCAACATTTGTTCTTTTACCTCTTCTTTTGATGTTCTATACCTTCATGTCCTATACCCTACATTTCCATCCTAGTTGCAGAAAGAGGAGTTCTTATATTTGTATAGTGATCTGAGTTTTAATTTTCTATGTATATCACAATGTTCTTTATCCATTCATCTCTCCATGGGCAGTGGAAATTTAATGGGTGTCATCCATGTTTAAGGCAAGTTCCCTAATCTGACCCCTATTTAAACATTTTATACCTAGTCATTTAGATGATGCTCATCAAATGGCCAAAGAATTAATAAATGTGTTCTAGGAATCTTATATTTCTTTATTCCCAGAGCACTTTTATAATTGAACAGACTGTTGTGATGTAGATCTATTCAAATAAGAATATAAATTATGCATCAGTTCTGATATAATTTGATATACACATACTATTTTGAATTATCATATGCTAAATGCTGAATTAATATCTATTTACAATCTCCACATTTGGGGATTAAAAATGAATAAATAAAATGAATGTAAAAATATCAATTAGCATAATAAATGCATCAAGAAAATGCAGTTATTTTAATGTATATTATTGTAATAAATGCTTTGTAAAAGTAGGTATTGATATATAATATTTGAAAAGTTGTATTTTTCACAAAAAAACCCTATGTTTTATATTCAAAGTGGTACAAAATATTATGGGAAGGGAGTTGCTATGCATAATAGTAGCTGCTTTATATTATATTCCTAGGAAATTTATCCAAAAATGTCTTAACATAAGTAGAAAATAAGATAGCACAAAAATTGCAATTTTACTCATTTATTTTAGGAAAGGAAATGTTACATTATGAAAAAATTGAAAGCACAATAGATTTAAAATAATATATCTGATGTTGTCTATTGAATTATAATTACTATACAGTATAAGAAAACCATCGTAGAAAGCTTTAATTATGTTATATGAAATAAATGTTATATAAATAAATTAATTGTGATGGTTATATTTTATGAATGTGTACATAGTTTGCATCTGATAGTTCACATCATAACAATGTAAAAAGATTCATATCTACCAAATAATTTTATTGTCCAAATTAAATGTGATTTACTAATAAAATAATCACAAGTTTCTCAGTTATCCTTTTATTAATGTCTTCTATTCTCCTTATTTTTTACAAATTAATTTAAGCAACTTTAATTTCACCACTGTCAGTACCTTGAATACATATGATAAATATTTAAAATAGCTCTCTAAAATATTCATATCTTGATATTAATGCCCAGCACACCACTCTCTTTCACTCTCGCTCTCACATGATCTTCATTTCTTTATTACTGTTTAGTTCTTTAGCTATGCTTTTCAGCTCTAGTTAGGATTTCCCAGGGGGTTGTTTACTCTTCATAGTGAGAATCTATTCATATTTTTCTATAATAATTTGCTTTGAGCAAAAAACATAATCATATTATGTCTAATAATTTGTAGCGAAATGTGAGAAAAACATACAAAGAAATTCTTATACATTTTTGTAATGATGAAATACTGAAATTACAGTATATAAAACAGTTGTTCCAAAACTTCACTTAAGAATTAATAATTTTATAGAAGTTTTAGCTTAGTATAGAGAACTCATCTCACACTTTTCTGTAGGCCTATGGAACATAGTTATCATTTCAGTGTGTTTGCATAGTTAATTATCTTCCTTTATTAACCATATAATTGTGAAAAAATATGAGCCAAAGATATACTTCAAGATAGGGATATGCATAACAATCCAGTAAACTTCATATCTACAGACTTACCAAGAGTAGTATAACATTCTTCCCATTTTAAAGCCTTTGTTAATGGAAAATTGTTACTGTGCCAAAGATTAAGTATTTCCATTGTATCATCCAAAATTATACAGCTTTATATCTGTGATATAATATAAATAAACACAATTATTAATGAAATAATTTATCATAATTAACAAATATCAATGAAATGTATTGAACAAAAAGTTTCTTCACAAAGATAGTGCTTGCTTTGACAGCACATATACTAATATTGGAATGATACAGAGAAGATTAGCATAGCCCCTGCTCAAGGATGACCCAAGGTATACAACGATAATACATATTGTACAAATTTCCTCAATCTATTGGAATATTATATTTTATCACTTTTACCTCAAATATTCTTATAGTGAATAAATATAATTTTTGTTCACTAACAAATATAGATTTAGATGCTTGGTAAAGTATTTAAAAAGAGAACTTTCTATTCAAAAAGTCAATATGTGGGAGCCAAGGAATAGCACAGTGGATAGAGTGTTTGCCTTGCAGGATGACGTGGTTCAGTCTCCAGCATTCCATATGATCCTCCAAGATTGGCAGAAGTGATTTCTGAACACATAGCCAGGAGTAATCCTTAACTTTGTCATGTGTGTCCCCTTAAAAAAGTCAATTCTTGAATAAAGGCTCTGCATAATAGGATAAATATGGAATGATTGGATACAAATTATTTAGTGTGGATCAAGACTAATAAATTATTTTGAATATATATATATATGTTTATCCTAGAAAGCATCAATTCACTTGAAAAATAAAAAGCTGGGAATACACAGTAATAACTCTGATACTGGGCAGTACTAGCTATTGATCTATCAAAACATATACACTTATGTTTAGGTTCTATAGGTGTAGAAATAGTTTGCTATACATAAAATAGCTTTGAAAGACATTATGAGAAACCTAAGTAAATGTAAATATATCTAAATCACATCAATGTATTCAATAAGATTATTGTTTCTAATGAATAAGCATGAATTAGTCTAAAGTATTTTGATAACAGTAAATTGCACATAACCAGAAGTTCTTTGAGGAAAAAATTTTCTTCATAGTTGGTGAGAAAGAATGTGGTATCCATTTTAATGGTTTTCAAGAGCTAACTGTAGTAAACTATTTAGGAGTTACTCTTTTTAATTCTTGGGGGAACACAGAGTGCCCAAAATTATCTTAATAGTCTCATTGAATAGAGAATCATACCTTCATTATTTCCAAAATTTAATTTTGAATAGGTGTATATGTTTTTATCATATCTTTCAACTAAATAGAATATTTCTATATAAAATCGACTTTTGGGGGGGGGGTTGGGCCACACCCGATTGACGCTCAGGGGATACTCCTGGCTATGAGCTCAGAAATCGCTCCTGGCCTGGGGGGAGCATATGGGACGCTGAGAGATCCAACCCTGGTCTGTTCTATGCTAGCGCTTGCAAGGCAGACACCTTACCTCTAGCGCCACCTTCCCGGCACAATAAAATCAACTTTTAAGTTGATTACTTTGAAATATTAAAGATCCTAAGTATAAGATTGCTTTAGTAACTATGTCATATACAGTAGAACACTAAATGTACACTCAACTTAAAAAATAATATTTAAACAATTTAAAATTTAACTATCAGTTAAGCATATTAAGTTAAAGAGTATGCTAACTTAGTGTTTTCAAGAGCAACATATATTGTTTCTCATATTAAATAATTTATGATACTTATTACATAATGTATATAAAATTATTGTGATGAATCATACTATTTTAAAACTTTATTTTAAGCAGTTTAAAATATAATTATCAGTTAAACATATTAAGCCGAAGAGTGTACTAACTTAGTGCTTCAAGAGCAACATATTGTTTCTCATATTAAATAATTTATGATACTTATTACATAATGTATAAAATTATTGTGATGGATCATACTATTTGAAAACTAATCATTAGTTCCAGCAAAATATTATAATGTATAATAATGTATAGTTGAGTACTCTGCTACATTTGCTTCCTTTAAAGGTCACAATAAATCTATACTTGGTACGGAAGGAAACTAAAAAAAATAGAAATGAGAAACTTAGCTTCTAAACGCTATTGAGTATTAAAGGAAACAGGTATAATTCTACATCATTTCAAAGACATTTATATTATACATAGTTAATCAATTTATATTACTATTTTCTACTACATATATTTAATAAAACTAATTTATAGCAACAAAAGATTACATACATGATTTTAATTTTTTCTATCAATTTTAATCCTGGCCATTTTGTCTCATCCTGAGAAGCAAACTTTCAAAAACATAATAGACTTTCTTCTAAAATAGCAACACTAATCACACAGGATTTTATTGCCAAAAAATATATCCTTATTATCTGTTAAACAAATACAATATATAATACACTGTAAAACTCCTGGCATCCCTTTATCTCCAGTACTGTCGAGAACAATCCTTAAGCACTGGATAAACAAAAAGAAAAAGCAGCAGTTTCTGAAATAAATACCTTCCCTAATATAATATACACAGTCAAAAAGGACCCTTTGCCCTATATTGTATTAGCTTTCCTCTTTTTATCTTCTTCTGTAGCTCACTTGTATTTCTCTTTTATTACAAGCTTCAATAATAGATATCTCTCAGTTACATATATGTATGATTTTACATATATGTATGATTTACCAATTCATAAAAAATAATTTACACCTTCAAGGTAGCCTTATTTTCAATAAGGCAATTCACTAGTTACTTTTTATTTTTTAAATATAGTGTTTATATTAATCTCTAGCTTAAATTTCATCTGAGCAGAGAGATCTTTACTCTCATTCTATAAATCTCATATTTAGGAAAGAATAAAATATGACATTAGACTCTGTCAATCTAAACATTATCATTAATTCCAAACGACTTCTCTTGCTAGAATAATTGTCAATGGCTCTCCCTCCTACCCTTATTCATGCTAGTATAATATATTGTATAGTGAGGAGAAAGAATCTCAGTACTATAGCTTTCCAGAGATTATAGGGAAAACTAGTTTATTTTGTGTAAGAGCATGGCTTTTAAAGACAGTATGCAGAATTTCCACTGTCTATATTTTAATCATTCAATTTCAAAAAATATAGTATTACCATAACACTGTGATTGATTTATAGAATCGTACCTGTACAAATACCATTTAACTCCAAGTTTTAACAAAACTAATTGACCTTAAAAAGAGCTGAATTTGGCTGAAGCGAAGCTTGTTGCTCCCATCATTCACATATGCCATTTTCTTGATGACCCTGCTTCATCATTATGTATTTTTCTTTCAGGAACACCAATCTCACTAAACTTCAGGTGCCAGGGCTTTTAAGAGCGAGTTCGGACACCCTCCCACAAATCTTCCTTCTTTCAGGAACACTGGCAGCTATAGTTAAATAGCTATGCCCAAAAATGCAGTCACCATTTTCAAAGTAGTCCAGCTCAATAGACTCAAGTTTTGTCTCAAATGAGATGCAACTCAAGCCATAAAAGATCCTGGGTAAGTCTACCCATACATCAGAAAGCTGGCAATCTTGGGATAAAAGGACAGGCAAACCCCTCACTCTGTCAAAGCCATTCCTGTGACCATCGTTCATAATCACTATTTTCCCTATAGTCCTGCCCTATTAATGACCCTTTTCTTTAGGAACGCCAAGAACGCTGGTTTGGGGGCTATATCATTAGGGATTCTTATAATGAATGCAGGAACCTTACGCCCTGGCATTTAGGGGCAATTACAATCCCCTATATAGGAGCACCTAATTTAATAGAATGGAAAGCCAACAAAAAGAGCTGACTAAACCTCCTGCCATTGTATTAATGATTTCATTGAAGATACAATGATGTTTACAAATGTTATTGCAGCAGTATTTTTATTTATTTTTTCTTTTATAAATTTCCTTCTCTTCCCCTTTCTTATGTCATTTTTCATTAACTTTACTAAAACTTATCTGAAAATAAATGCATTATGATCAATTATGTCAATTTGAGATGCATTTTCTTCAAATACATTCTTTAAAAAATGTAAAAAAAAAAACTGACTTTATAAAGTTAATGGCCTGAGCAATAGTACAGTGGTAGGGTGTTTGCCTTGCAAACGGACAACCCTCGTCTCCCTCGATTCATAGTGTTCCATATGGTCCCCAGTGCCTGCCAGGACAGATTTCCAAGCTCCAGGTGGTACCTAAAGAAAAAAGTTAATGCAATATTGTGTCTTTATTTCTGATATTTTATTGCTACTTTCACCTGCCACATAGTTTAGGATAGCAATCTATTTCAAGCACAATTATTACCTATTCTTTAGATGAAGGTATAAAATATATATGCTATTTTTCTGATTCACTAAAATAAAGGAGAGATAAAATTGACACATCAGACACATTTCACATTAAATTATATTAAATATTTTTCTTACCTGTTATTTCTCTCCAACATGGTATTATATATTGTATCAATTTTTATATCATATTACAAAATTGAGAACCAAAGGAAGGTTGTAGGAATTTATGTTATTCTATTAAATTAATTAAATTATGCAATTATATCTGCAATTAATATCTCTGAAATCAATCTTTTGGTTTTTAAATGTTCAGAAGTGCTCAAACAGGACTCAAATACTCCCCAAACTTTACCAAGATATTTTAGTATATTCACAAAATAATACAAAAGTATACACAGTAATATATAGATGGCATGTATTCATTGATGACTAGGCCTAACAACAAATATTCTCAATATATTCTGTGATAGTATCCTTTAATAATTTAATAAAATGTAATATACAAAAAATAAAAAGATAAATTGCCCATATCTTTAAAAGAGCACTATGTGGTTTCCTTTTCAATATAATTTCAATGTTTTACCTATGTAATATATAAATTTTCATGTACTAGCATTCACATAAAATATTTGTTTATGATTTTTGGGCCACACTTGGTGATGCTCAGAGATTGTTCCTGGCTAGGAGCTCTGAAATCGCTCTTAGCTTAGGGGTTCACATAGGGGATCGAACTGCAGTTCATCCTAGATTAGCTGTGTGCAAGGCAAGGCAAATGCCCTACCTCTGTGTCACAGCTCCGGTCACATAAAAATAATTTATAACTTATTTTTGTGATCAGTGCTTATGACTAATTAACATGACTAGTTTATAATATTTAAAATTACACATATTTATATTACTATACTTTTTTCCATCTTCATGCATTGTACGTTTCCATTTATTCTTCTAGTAAATTTAAGAGTTAAATGCATGTCTCATAATAGACACTCTAAAGTAAGATTTAGGTAGGCTTAATCCAAATTCTTGATTTGGCAATTCATTATTAGTCACATTAATTATAAATTTTTTGTTATTACTATTTATGAAACATCCATAAATTCAGAAATTTGAGGTGACTTCAAATTATTAGTTTTTTATAGTTCAGATGTCTAGGGCTGCAAACCATTTTCATAGCATAATTAAGCTCCTAGGCATGTCTGAGGGTTTAGTAGGTATAACATTTCAGTTAGTTCTAAGTTCAAGTGCATATGAGATGTACTGATGTCTTCGCAGCTGTACAATTAATTTGTAGAAGTTGGATCTTGGAGCCAGCGAGGTGGTACTAGAGGTAAGGTGTCTGCCTTGCAAGCACTAGCCAGTGAAAGATCGCAACCGCGATTCGATCCCCTGGTGTCCCATCTGGTCCCCCCAAGCCAGGGCGATTTCTGAGCGCTTAGCCAGGAGTAACCCCTGAGCATAAAATGGGTGTGGCCCAAAAAAACAAACAAACAAAAAAAGAAGTTGAATCTTCAATGTGAACAGAAAAGAAACCATCTGATCACTAGATAAAATAGTGAAATTCACCTTATTAGATCAGCATGACTAAATTATTTTAATTCCTAAATGAATAGCGAACTTAATTTCATTTTATGCAATATCAAAATAATCAGGCCAATTACATTTCCTTATATAATAGATTACAAGAATAAAAGGGACAGTATTATGCATAAATATATATCTCTTCTATGTAGTCTTAAGATAAATACATATTTTATTAAATGTTATAAAATACTCAAAAATAAATAAGCATTATGCAATAAGCTATGTCCACATATGAAGAACTTTCTTCTATGGTATTGTCTTCTGTAACAATGGTCTTCAAATAACAGGAGCCAGTGATTTTGCTGCATTTCCTCTTCTTTAAAGACATACTGCAAACTTTATAAATCAGCTTCTCACCCATAGTCTCGTTTATTCTGAGGTATTGCTCAATATAAATAAATATATGTCAGCAACATTATATATAAAGTTTCTTACTATTCTTTTTTTTAAGTTTTTCTTTTAAACACCTTGATTATTACATACATGATTATATTTTGGTTTCAGTCATGCAAAGAACACCATCCATCAGCAGTGCAATGTTCCCATCACCATTGTCCCAAATCTCCCTCTTCCCCACTCAACTCCCGCCTGTACTCTAGACAGGCTCTCCATTTCCCTCATACATTCTCATTATTAGGACAGTTCAAAATGTAGTTATTTCTCTAACTGAACTCTTCACTCTTTGTGGTGAGCTTCTTGAGGTGAACTGGAACTTCCAGCTCTTTTCTCTTTTATGTCTAAAAATTATTATTGCAAGAATGTCTTTCATTTTTCTTAAAACCCATAGATGAGTGATGCCATTCTGCATTTCTCTCTCTCTGACTTATTTCACTCAGAATAATAGATCCCATGTACATCCATGTATAGGAAAATTTCATGACTTCATCTCTCCTGAAAGCTGCATAGTATTCCATTGTGTATATGTACTACAGTTTCTTTAGCCATTTATCTATTGAAGGGCCTCTTGGTTGTTTCCAGAGTCTTGCTATGGTAAATAGTGCTGTGATGAATATGGGTGTAAGGAAGGGATTTTTGTATTGTATTTTTGTGTTCCTAGGGTATATTCCTAGGAGTGGTATAGGTGGTTCGTATGGGAGCTCGATGTCCAGTTTCTGGAGGAATCTCCATATCGCTTTCCATAAAGGTTGAACTACATGGCATTCCCACCAGCAGTGGATAAGAGAGTTCCTTTCCCTCCACATCCCCACCAACACTGTTTGTTCTCATTCTTTGTGATGTGTGCCATTCTCTGTGGTATGAGGTGTTACCTCATAGTTGTTTTGATTTGCATCTCCCTGATGATTAGTGATGTGGTGCATATTTTCATGTGTTTTTTTGCCATTCGTATTTCTTCATTATCAAAGTTTCTGTCCATTTCTTCTCCACATTTTTTGATGGGATTAGATGTTTTTTTCTTGTAAATTTCTGTCAGTGCCTTGTATATTTTGGAGATTAGCCCCTTATCTGATGGGTATTGGGTGAATAGTTTCTCCCACTCAGTGGGTGGCTCTTATATCCTGGGCGCTATTTCCTTCTCAGCTTAATATATTCCCATCTGTTAACCTCTGCTTTCACCTGCTAAAAAAGAGTGCATTTTCCTCCTTGGATATGCCTGTAATCTCATTGTCCTGGAGTGTTTTGCCTATGTGTTGTTCTCTATATCTTATGACTTCGGGTCTGATATCAAGGTCTTTCATCCATTTGGATTTTATCTTCGTGCTTGATGTTAGCTAGGGGTCAATTTTTTGCCAGTTCAATTTTTTGCAAGTGGCTAGCCAGTTGTGCCAACACCACTTGTTGAAGAGGCTTTCTTTGCGCCATTTAGGATTTCTTGCTC
>PVKC010011660.1:0-24456 GCA_004027635.1 Crocidura indochinensis | reverse complement strand
GTTCTAGGATCTTCTATGAGGATATATACTCTTACATTTTGACCCTGGCATTAAAAAACAAGTTACCTGGTTTTAGATATCTTTCACAAACTATGAAGAAATATAGAGCTACAGAAAAGAATTAAGAATAAACACCATATATATATATTTTTTTAACAACTTTAGTATTTTCCACAACTAGTTAACAACTATCGGATGAATTATTTAATAAGAATCAATGCTTAAAGAATTTAAATATACTAATAGCAAATGTTGACTTTTATGCTCAGTCTTGAAATAATTCTTGAAGATTTTATATAACTAGGAAATGTAAGGTATGCTGAAAGTTATGTGCCACTGAACATAATGGGATATCATAGAGGCATCAGTGGAGGAAAGATTCAAACTGAAAAATGGTCAAGGAACATGGGATTGAAGAGATATCACAGTGAGTAGTGCATTATCATTGCATGACATTGACCCTGCTTGGATCCCAGATATCCTAGATGGTTTCTGAAACATGGTAGGAGTGATTCCTGAAAAATAGTATGTGTGTTCCCCCCCTCCCCAGCTCCTACTCCTTCAGAAAAATATAGAAAACTAATTTGGAACTAGATATTGAGTTTCTAAAACCCAAGCAAGTAACTCGGGAGAATTGTACTTAAAAAGGAAGGCACTGATTGTTTTTCAATTTGAAAAAAAGTGAATATTATATATAGCATATTTTAAGCATTCTTACTTTGAATTTTGATAATAATTTGAAAATAAACTTAAAATTAATTGAAATATCATCCTAATATTGGTTTTTGGAAAAAAGTAAAAAGATTGAAAAAATAAATATAATTTTTTATGATTAGTCTACATAAATTTATTATCTTTTAATTTCTTTGAACTAGCAAGAGATGACTTATTTTACTTGCTATCACTAGGACTGCACATATATTGCAAAACTCCACTTTGTATTACAGATTATTCATTTTCCCTCAAACTAAAACATATCTGGACTAAATTTTGTTTTCTTAGGACCCTCATAAATTATATTACCCAAACTAGCTTTTCAAAAACAATTAATGCTAGCTTATAAAATGTATATATTCTTCTTAACTAATATATCGGGGTGGAGAGATGAAACATGCTGAATGTGTGAATCATTCAGATGCTATCTCATATAGGTTGTAAAACAGATTTTGGTCCTATACTGTTCATTTTTTATCATATCATTGCTTTTAATAAATGTAGAGGAAAAAGAAATATCTTGAACTTTTGCGGTGAGTCACTGAAGATTTTAGAGCTTACTGTTTTCTAGATATATGAATTCTAGGTCAATGAAGAAAGTATATGGAAAAGGAGACATTTTAACATCTGTACATAAGTCATATTGCATTCCTCATACATGAAGTACTAAGATGAATATTGAAAAATGAATATGCTGACCATGTATGTGATATTTCAAACTATACATGAAATGCCTGCCACAACTCCTTTGCTTTCTGAGTGGTGAGTTGTAAATAATAATGTGTTCAAGTTGGTAAAATTCAATAAGATTCAATGAGATTTTCAGGTTAGAAATCATTGAAATAAATGTTAAAGTGAACACAGATGTTTTTAGTATTAGATTTAATAATTTCATGCAAGGATCTATATGGTTATTTTTACCCACTACCAAATTTTACTAAAACAAGTACAAGCAAAGTGCCTTTCATTTATTTTACTTTTGCTGTTTTCTGGAGCTTTTCAACACTTCATCTTCTGGCTCACTGATTCAATTCTCAGATGCTTTCTCTGTTGGTGAAGACTTTCAGTGAATTTTTCATTTCACTTACCATGTTTTTCAATTCTGAAATTTCTGTTTGTATTGTTCTCATTTCAGTTCTCCTATCTTTCTGTGTTTTAATGACATTCCATTTCATTATTTCTTTGAACTAGGTAACTAAGCATTTCCACTCTAAACTGCATTTTAGAGAGGGCATAAGATTAGATTTATAGGATTGCCATCTTCATTCACAAGGCATGGTAGTCTTAAGGTACTTCTTTCTTATGTCACTGTCAGCCTTCCCCACTATCAAATCTTTGGTTTGTGTAAGCCCAATTGGCTTGGTGTTTGACCTATGTGGATGATAGGCAGTAAGTCCCTTTGTTTCTGGGACTGCTCTTGTTAGTTCACTGTGTTGCCATGCCCAGACATTCCATGGATCTGTGTCTACTGCAAGCCCCATTATAATTGGGGCCCTCTCACATGTCTGCTATGTGGTGTGTGCCTGCACTGACCATGGAGCTGGAATGACCACAGTCCCTCTAGTATTGGAGCTACTCTCACCTGTTTGCTGCAAGGCCTTTGCTCACTGCGAGTTGTGCAATCCACAGGCCCCTTTATTGTGTTGGACCTGCTCTAACTGGACCACCACATGGCTTGTGCCCACTTTGGATTTGTGCCTACTGCAAGCCCTCACCCCCTTATTTATCTTTAATAAATTGGTCTTAATACTAGGTATAAAAGAAAAGTAAAAGTTATAAACTTAAGGGACCAGAGCGATGGAGCAGCAGTCGGGTGTTTGCCTTGCACACGCTAACCTAAGACAGACCGCTGTTTGATCCCTGCATCCCATATGGTCCCCCAAGCCAGGTGAGATTTCTGAGCGCATAGCCAGGAGTAATTCCTGAGCATCACCCAGTGTAGCCCAAAAACCAAAAAAAAAAAAAGTTATAAACTTAAGTTAACAAAGAACAACTACCCTAAATTTATGTGAAATAGTTTAGATAGGCAATGATGAAGAAAATATTGCTTTTCTTCACTATTATTGATAGTGATATTTATTTCTAGAGTAGTTTTCAGTCCATAAAAAATGGAATATAAGTGCAAAGAAGTTCTGTGTTTCCAACATACACAGTCATCATCAGTGTTCCTTACCTGAGCTGTATGTTTCTTATAACTGATGACTTTATATCAACACATGGTTAGCACTGAATTCTATAGATTATGTTATGATTCATAAAGATTTTGTAACTGTTTTGAAAAATGTATATATAAATATATAATTTTTGATCATACAGATGTTTCACTGTCCTAAATATTTGTGATCTATATCTTTATTTGTATCTCCTAGAAGCCACTAATCTTTATACAGTATCCAAAGTTTGATCTTTATTCACAATGTTATATACTTGGAACCTATAATTGTGTAAACTTTCATAATGGTTTATTTCAAGTGATAATATATTTCAATTTTATTTATTTCTTTTCCTATCTTAATAAATATATTTTTTCTCTTTTATTCCCAGCAGTGTTCAATGCTTACTGTAGCCTCTAAGCCCAAGGATCATTTATGGAGGAGCTCAGGAGAGCCTATGTGTTATTCGTGGTTAAACTTGTTAGTTATATCCTATGCCACCTTATCTTCTGCATTCACTTTGGCCCTATAACTTTTTATTTTTGGCAATAAATTAAGTTCTATTGTTAGGATGTGTCATAGTTAATTTGTTTATTCACTTACTGAAGGGCATCTTAGATACTTCTACGTTTGCACAATTATAATAAGGTTTCTACAAACAACCAGGTTTGAGTTTTACATAAATTGAATGTTGCAATTTATGTGAGTAAACACAAAGTTGTGTGATTGCTGAATGATATATATATATACATATACACAGATATATTTAAAGAAATTGTCAAATTGTCAAAGTAATTGTATCATTTTGAAATCTTATCATAATGTGTGAAAATTCTTATTTTATATTCTTGCTAGCATTTGGTATTAAGAGTGATTTGGCTGTAGTAGTCTTTAATTCTTTTAAAGCTTTTTAATGACCTTTTCTTAATATGACTACTTAGTATAAGAAGCATTATTTGGGGAGATATATTTTCAGACATTTTATCAATTCTTAATTAGACTTCAGATATTTTAGATTGTTACTGAGTTTTGAGTGTTTTATATATTTTGAATAAAAAGCTTTTATTACTTGTGTATTTTGCAAATATTTTCTCCCAATTGATGTCTCTTTCTCATGACATTAACTTTTTTTAATCAATTTTCATTGTGGCCAAAGTGAATTACAAATATTTCACAGTATTATTCAAGGTTCATAGTGACAATAAATCAAGGGCATTCCCATCACCAGTGATGTCCTCCCTCCAACCTGTTCCCAGTATGCATCCCAAGCCTCCCTCCTTTACCCCCAAGGATACTAGTGTAACTGGTCCCCACTTGTAGAAATTGCTATGGATTAGGTATAGACACATTAACTTTTACAGAAAACAAGTTTGTAAATTTAATGAACTTCATAAAAAATTTTATGAAGTGTGCTTGGTTGCCTAAATTATTGTACCATTGGTTGCCAAAATATTGTACCAAAACCCAAATGATCAGGCTTTGTCTTATGCCATCTTATAAAAAAATATATTGTTACTTTGAGTTACAAAATTACAATGTATTTTATTGTTAAGTTTACAGGCATACAATGTTCCAACACCAATTTCTTCAAAAGTGTCCATTTCTCTCTACTGATGTCTTCAATTTTCTTCCTTTGCTTCTATGGCAGATACTTTTTCTTGTTTTGTTTACTTTCCCATCTTTAACCATAGTTACATTACGGTTAATGACAGAATATCACACGTGTCACTTAACCATATCTTTTCAAAACCTAGTCCTGCTTCAAATGGACCACTTTTCTCTAGTATTATCTATTTATTATTTAGTATCATACTTTTCTCTAGTATTATCATATTACTATGATAAAATACTATTATCATAGTATATTAATTTTATTATTGTATTATTTTATTTATTGTATGTTTTATTGAATTTTGCATTTACTTTATGATTCAATGTCACTGAAATAAAATAAAATTTCAAGAAGAATAAAATGTCTATAACTATATATACATCTTTAACAAGTATATTTTCAGGATCATATGTTGAAAACATTATATCTTTATTGTAATACCTTTGTTCCTTTGACAAAGATGAGCTGCTTCTATTTATAAGGATATATTTCTGGAATCTCCTCTTATTTTGATGCATTTGTCTTTTATTTATTTATGGTTCACTAATTCAACATTGAATATTAAGTTCTTGAACTCTCTAGTATTCTCATTCTTTCAAATTTATTCTATATTGTGTTGATTATTATGGCTATTTAGCATCTCTATATACCTTTTATAATCAGTCTTATACCCATAAAGAGTTGCTAGGGATTCAACTCATTCTGTTAAATATACAAATTAAGTTGGGTAAAACTAATATTTGAACCAAATATATCCTTTAATTAGCTCATCTTTGATTTCTTTATTTTTGTTTTTTATATCTTCCTTTTTCTTTCTCAACCTTCCTCTTTTTTTCCTTTTTTCTGTTTCTTCCTCCTTCTTTCTTTCTTGCTTTTTTCCTTTGTTTCTTTTCTTCCTTCCTTTCTTCTTTCATTCTTTCTTTTTCTTGTTTCTTGTTTCTTTTTTCCTTCTTCCTCCTTTCTTCCTTCTTTTTCCTTCCTTCCTTCCTTCTTTCATTTTCTTTCCTTCCTTCCTTCTTTCATTTTCTTTCCTTCCTTCCTTCTTTCTTTTTTCTCCTTCCTTCCTTCTTTTCTTCCTACTTTCCTTCCTTTCTTTCTTCCTTCTTTCTTTTTTCTTTCTTCTTTAGCTCATTCATTTCTTTTTTGGGGTCACATCTCAGATTATTTAGAATTTACTCTTAGTCACTTCTGATCAGATTTGGTGAAAATCATAAAGGCTTCAGGGATTGCATCAAGTGTTCTACCCACAGTACTGTCTCTCTGACTATGCACGCACACGCACACACACACACACACACATACCACATATGGTGTCGTGTATATTCATACTTAAACTTTTTCTCTGTCTAAAGATATATATTTTCAATTTATGTCTAATGTCTTTTCACATAGTGAGGATTCCTAATATGACATGAAAAGTAATAGAGAAGAGTCATCTTTGTCTTACTTGTGATCTTAGCAGAAAAACATATACTTTCCAATAAGTATAATGTTAACTGTAGAATATTTGTAAGTATTCTGTAAAAAATTAAGGAAGTCTTCTATTCTGTTTGAATTTTAATAATATTTAACAAAATATATTTACATAACATTTCTGTTTGTGAATTTTTCTACCTGTCCTATTTTGTTTAAACATCAACATTACTTATGGCTTTTTCTAAGACAAACAGCAATATTATTAATTGAAAATTAACATTTCATAATACAAATGAAATATTTAAAAGCTAATGAGTACATTTTGTATGCATGGTTTTTATTCTTTCCTTGAATCACAGTTATTTTTAAAGATGTCACAAGTTATTAATTAAAGAAATATTGTATATATAGCCATAAGTGTATGTGTAATTATTTTATGTATTTTCTTAATTTTGCATAGTTTAAATATATACCCTATTTATTATTTAGTACATTTGGTATATTTAGGACTGTTCCACTTTTTTGTTTGTTTGTTTGTTTTGGGGCACACTCGTTGACGCTCAGGGTTACTACTGGCTATGCACTCAGAAATCGCTCTTGGCTTTGGGGGACCCATATGGGACGCCAGGAGATCAAACCGTGGTCAGTCCTAGGCTAGTGCATGCATAGCCGACAACGCCTTACCTCTAACTCCACTGCTCCGGCCCTAGACTGTTCCATTTTTTAAAAATGTTTAATGAGGGGCCGGAGTGGTACCACAGCAGTAGGGAGTTTGCATTGCATGCATCTGAGATAGAACGGACTGCGCGGATCAATCCCTGATGTCCCATATGGACCCCCAAGCCAGGACCGATTTCTGAGTGTATAGCAAGGAGTAACCCCTGAGCATCACCAGGTGTGGCCCCAAAATAAAAAAAATGTTCAATGAATCCCAATTGAATATCAGTTTAATATGTTTAATAAATATATTTTATTGGTATGTAGGTTGTATATATTCTTTTGTTTTGTAGGTAAATGTAGTGGTTCTTGGGTATTACTCTTGGTTCTATGGTTAGGGGATTACTCATAACTGGGGCTCAAGGAGTCAAATAAGATGCTAGAGATTGAACCTGAGGTGGTCACATACAAGGTAAGCATCCTTTCCTTTAGTACTAATGCTTCAGTCATCTGTATATCGTTTCTTGCTACTCAAAGATTACTTCACTAACACCTTTTTCACTTGAGTAGATGGATTTGTAGACTACATATCTAGAAATGAATGTAATAGATGTAAGCAAATGGGCAACTAAATATTATACATAAAACATCAAATTTCTCTAAAAATATAATAGGTATACGAGTGGTATTTGAGAATTGCTGTTTCTTTATAATTTTAATATCTTTATAGTTTAAATATAGTTTAAATATTATAGTTTATCATTTAATGTCTTTTGAACTTAATAGTAAATTTCCCTATCTTAAATATTCACTTTTAGAAAATTTGATTCTTGGAGTGAACTTTTCATTGTAGCAACAAATGTAGTCAGTACACATTGTATTTTCCTTATAATTTGACATTAAAAACTAAAGAAACCATCAATAGATTACCTTCCTTTAACTCTTGGTGAAAAGTTTAATGAAAAATATCTTGTGTGTGTAAACATAGATGCACATTATCTGTGCATAGGATAGGCTCACTTAAATGATACCTACTTTCATACAAGAATATTATTCTAATTTCCAGTGATTTGCTTCACTGGCAAGGAGCAAAACTAACAGTAACAAATATGTACTTTCTATTTCTATATAAATGTCTTATATTATTAAGTAGCCACAGTTTGTAAGGAGAAAATGTCAATAAGGTATAGTTGAAGGTCATATTTTAATGAACCAGGTTATAACTCATGGCTATTGGTTCATTACTGATTTTTGATAGCTTATACTTTTATTAGGATAGAGATTCCCCAATTATTGTAGTATTTTAGGTTAAAATAATTTCTTAGCCACTGTGGTTCTTTGTTTAAAATTTTGCTTATTTTGGAGCTACACCTGGCAGTGCTCATTGTTACTCTTGGCTCTTTACTCAGTATATAATTCTGGTGATGCCCACGGGAGGCACTTTTGGAGATACCTGGTATTAAATTTAGGTCAGCTAGCACCATACCTTCTTTACTATATTTATGGTTCCTCAGAATTTTTATTTTTGTTTTTGGGTCACATCTGGTGGCAGTCAGGGGTTATTCCTGGCTCTGCATTCAGAAGTCACTCCTTGCAGGCTCAGGGGATCATATGGAATGCCGGGATTCAAATCATCATTTATTCCAGCATTTTTTTTAAAAGGGTGAATTCTTACAAGATGAAGAGGGTTTATGAAAGAAAGGAGAAAACAGAAACACACAGAGAAAAATTACACATATGTAACTCATAATTATTACTTGGAGGAATGAAGGCTTAGGTTTCTATCTTGTTAGATATTTAGTGCCAAAATCTTGTTGCAGTAGAAAAGGTTCTTCAAGAAAAAGTGAATTTTGTATTACAGAATTAGTGTTAATATTACACAATTTTTCATTTGACTTCATTTGTGTTTTATTTAAGTAAGTTCACAATTTCTCTATTTAGGGTCTTACTAGAAATATATCATGGATTTTTTCCATAAGCAAAGTATAATCAATGTAATTATTTCTTAATGATAATAGTAATGATCTTCAAACTCATTCTCCAATCCTATTCTACTTAGGATATTTGATCCTATAAGATCTCTGCTTTGGTTATGATAAAAAATAGTTATATGTAATCATATTTAAGAAACTTAAATTCACATTTAGACTAAAAGAACTATTCAGTTTTTAGAGTTCTTTGGAATTCTAGATATACAGAAAAAATATTATTTGACAGTCTTTCACATGTTAGATCTACGTTTTATTTTGTTTTATCATCCCAATATCAGAATGAAGTATTGTTGTAGTATATATGAGAAATCTATCATTGAGGTCAAGGAAATTGGTTAAGACCAGATGTCTTATTTACCAAAGGTTACTTGAAGGTATAATTATTTCTACCATATTATTTTTCTCATGTGTTGAGTTTTGTGGGTTATATTTTGTTTGTGGGTAAATGAAAGACCTGTAAATCATCATATGTGGAAATTGCCTAATGTGTTTAATGTTAATTTTTCTGTATTTTATGACATTTTTATATAACATAGAATAACTGGAAAAAATAAGTTAACTTAAAACTTCATAGACAATATATATAATAAATAATATTTATATTATTTCCACAATTCAGCATGAAGAATTGAAGTATTTTAGTGAGAACTGAAACTCTCTATCCTATCCATCAATATCTCTGTACTCAATATTCTTTCTTAACAGATCTATCAGTCTTATTACTATCACTATACAAATTTGTAATTTACCATTATACATTTTAATATTAATATGTAGTAGTATTGATTTAAATTTCTCTTTATTCTACCATTTTTACATATTCATTGTCAGCTTGCCTTTACTAAACATTTTTTTCATTTTCTTTCTTTTTTCTTTTTCCTCCTTTCTTCCTTTCTCTTTCCTTCTTTCTTTTTCATTATCTCTTTCTTCTTTCTTTCTTTCTTTCTTTCTCTCTCTTTCTCCTCTCTCTCTCTCTCTTTCTTTCTTTCTTTCTTTCTTTCTTTCTTTCTTTCTTTCTTTCTTTCTTTCTTTCTTTCTTTCTTTCTTTCTTTCTTCCTTCCTTCCTTCCTTTCCTTTCTTTCTTTCTCTTTTCTTCTTTTCTCTTTTTTTATTGGATTTTGGCCACACCCAGTGAAGCTCAGGGATTAATCCTGGCCATGCACTCAGAAATCACTCCTGGCTTGGGGTGGCACTCTAAGGGAGTGCCATGGGATACCGAGGGATCAAACTGCTGTGTAAAAGGCAAACCCTCTACCGCTGTGCCATCATTCAGGCCCCTTGTCATTTTCTATGTTTTAAAACATAATTAGAACTTGTTTTAGTGAAAGCATAAAAAATGTAATTATGGGGTGCTGGAGTGATAACCCAACGGTAGGATTTTGCCCTGCACAAGGCTGACCTGCACACTGCTGATCTACATGACTGATCCTAGAGGGACCTGAGTTCGAATCCACAGCATCTCATATGGTCCCCTGAGCCTGCCAAGAGCGATTTCTGAGCATAGAGCCAGGAGTAACCTCTGAGTGCTGCCAAGATGGCCCCCAAACAGGAACAACAACAACAACAACAACAACAACAACAATGAAAGTATTTATAGTATGTTGATAGTAAATACTATTTTGATTCTATGTGCTAGGCATTGACACTGAACAGATTTTATATATTAATTTACTAAAGGTTTACAATACTAGGAGATGTAATAGATACACAGATGCACACACTCTATATTTTTCTTATAACTAAATCTCAGAGCTTTTAAGTTACTCGGACAGTAGTCAATAACAAAGCTGGGATTCCAACACCAATATTTATATCTCTAATTCTTGTAATTTCTTATTACATTGCAGTGCCCACCTTTACTAAATTCCAAATTTCATCACATTCATTATTCTTCAAAATCAAGACTCCAAACTTTTGGCCAAGGGTAAGACATAGAACAAGAAACAATGAGTCCATGTGCAAAGAGCTGCCTTAGAAATGTAGCAACCAGGGATACCATCTCCCTATTGCATCTCATTTACAGGGACAATTACCCTCTGCAGTTAGTGTGCTGGGTAGTGATATTTGGCATCACCAATAGCACCTGTTTTGGGGATATCATATTCATAGAGAGAAATACTACTTTTTGAATCTATTCTCTAAAATCTGAACCCATGCAGTGCTATGTACTATGATTGAAAATATGTTACAGATAAATGTAATAGATCTTCCAAACCAACAATGTCCTAATTATTAAGTAAAATTACTGCCTTACAATTACTACTATTACAAACTATCCATTAAATAGCAGTCTCTGCCTCCCTCTTGACTCTTTCATTAACACAATACTCCCACATTAGTACCCAGTTATAAACAAGTCTTGTCCAAATTTACATTGCTTTCCAAATTACATACACAGATTGATTACCGTTTCTTAAAAGAGCAAAAATTTTGTGAGCACTAAATACCCCTTTCACTGTGTTTCATAGGCAGGCCCTTCTGAATACGTGTGGCAGCAGCCTTTTAGCTCAGTTTGCAGAAGCATACAATAAACTTAGAATGTGTTTCTTCTACAAAAGAATTTAAGAACAGAATGTTTTCCACTGGAACTCTGCCACCTTTTCTTTTCTGTTCCCACTCTCCTGCCTTCTCATTCTTTCCAGTCAGTTTTAGTGTCTCTAGTTCTCTGATTGTCCTCACTCATTTCCTTTTGTTTGTTTTCTCTATCTCATTAGCTTTTTTTTTATATGTACTATTTTGATATTTCCACCAGTTTGATTCTTAGTATGTCAATTTCTCTTCTGTTTGGTGTCATTTTATTCCTTGTGACTGCAAATATCAGATGTAGAGTTCTCAAAGATGACTTTCAAGTGATATCGAATTTCTATATATTCTTCCTGGCTCCATCAGATCCTGCATTTACTCCGTAGTTCTTTTATTTAGAGAATAGAATATGATAACAGTAGAGAAAAAATTGCAAAAGGCATGAGAATACTTAAAAGAAAATTACTACCACTTGATTATGATCAGGAAGAGTTTTGATAATGTAAGGATAGCAAGCATTTATTTTGTATAAAGTAAAAGGCAATGATTTGTGGCAGTCAAGGGTAATCTATCCTATCTGTATTGTCTATTGCCCAGTTTACATTATTAATTAACATTTCTTAAAGTTATAGTTTTAACTGAAGAGAAAAAATTTGTTTTGTGTTTGCAAAATTATTTTCCTTTATTCACAGTACAGTGTGTCTACTAAAAATGCTTGGAGGAGGAAAACACACAGAAAGCAACCTTTCACTACTCATCCTTTTTTTTTTTTTTGGCATTTCTGGTTTCTTCTGAGTTCCACATTTGCACCAACTTGACAAAGTAACCTCATTCAATTTTGACTTTTCACCCTAGTCTTGGATATGCAAATGAAACTGACCAAGATGACCAAAAATGTAGCCTATGATATTTAGGAGCAGAATCACAACTATAATAAATATCGCTTTCCACATTGCCATGATATCATTCTTTTGATTCTGCCTAAAATAGAATTGGCCTTTTCTTTGCTGTTTCTTTGTCAACAGCTATTTTTGCAAGATGTTCATTACTTCTTAATTGTTCAGACTTCCTATCTTCATTTTTCCTGTTAAGGACCGATTTTACAAATGAGTTCATTATCTCTACCATTTTAGACTCATCATTAATTTCATGCTTCTCATTTATTAGTGGACCTATTTTCTCTTCGATACTTCTTTTCTCACTGCAGTGTTTGTTAAATTCTATTATTTAAATGCAAGTTCCCACTCACTGGTAGTATTACCTTCTTGTGGGACTTGTATCTTTTCTTTGTTTAATTGAAGCATTTTCCTACTCCCAAAAGAGGTTTTACCACTGATTTTATTAAAGATATTGAGAGACATTTATGTTTACACTACATATTAGCATACCACATTCTTCAAATACATTTTAAATCTTCCTTGGTGTACATAAAATATCAATAGAAGAACTGGCAGAAAAAATTGAGATAATGCCACATTTTTAAAATGATGCACATCAGTATTTTACAGTCTTTAGCTTGGATACAGAGCAAAGCCAAATTTCAGTTGCTAAACTTCAGATACTAAACTTGTGAGCATTTTTAAAAAAAGAATACGTGAGCCAATAGAAAACTGCATGAACCAAGAAATGGAAGACCATGTTCTAAGTTCCAAGTTCCAAGGTCGTGAACAAATTTTTTTCGTTCTTGTTGTTTATGTTTTGGGCCACACCTGATGACGCTCAGGGGTTACTCCTGGCTATGCGCTCAGAAATCGCTTCTGGCTTGGGGGACCATATGGGACACCGAGAACCCAATTGCGGTCCGTCGTAGGCTAGCACAAGCAAGGTAGGCTCCTTACTGCTTGTGCCACTGCTCCATCCCTCATGAACAAATTTAACCAACACTCTTATTATTATTTCTGTCTGTTATAAATTTCTTTAAAAACACATGGTTTGACTTCTCCCCCTTTCACCCTTTTGTCATTGTGATGAACTGAAGGACCACACACTGCCCTTCTTACTTGATGTGCTGCTTACCAGGGCTCTGGCCTTTTAGCTCTAGTGATTGAATAAACTCAAGTTGCTTGAGGTGCTCACATAATACATTAAGTTATGATACTCGTACATCAGGTTGTGGGTTGTGGTATAGTAGAGATTTCAGTCTACTGCTAGTGCTCTTGGGATTGTATTTGACATGTGGGGAAGTGCCAAGGATTATTAAACTGGGGATAGAGTTGTCAGCCTCATGTTTAAAAGGCAGGCAGTAGAAATAAAATAGCTATCCCCATGACCTCCTTAAGCTCTGTCTGTTTCTCCTCTTTCTGTATTACTTATAAATATTGGATTAATGTGGGAAAGGTATAGATAAAAATTTTTGTAGCAAAAGTTACACTAATTTATACCACCTATATTGAAACGATAGAGTGTTGGATTAAGAAAAAGGAAGCCTGAGGTTTCACTACCAACTTAGTAGCGACTTAGTACTTGACTTTTTGTCATTGAGCTTTCTCATTTGTAAAATGTGAGAGTTTTATTACATGATAACAAACTTCTTTCGATTTTAATGCTCTAATTATTAAAACTCAGAATCCATTAACTTTTACTAGCAGTCTTAGTATTCTAGTAATTAGGTTCAGTAAAATAAAGAAAAGTAACAATAAAAAACTTTCTTCTGAAGATTCTGAATAAATACAATCATTCCATGTAGCCATTTATATGTACCAAATCATTATATCTACCAAATTATAGACAGTCTTTGTTTGACGTAATATAGAAAGTTTCCATTTATTGTATTCCCCATTGCTTTTATTTTTATTCCTGTTTCAGTTTTGAACTCTTAGTTTGGAAGTTTCAACTTTGAGCTGACCTTGATCATGCTGTGAGTTAAGATTCATTAGGATTCTCTGTGGCATATGACCTACCTCTTCTCAGATAAACTAGGTCACATAGTTGACTCTAATCATAACTTACTAGATGGGTGGAAACTTAGCTGTAAATCTAAGCAATTCAGCCCTTTCCAGTTCAAACAAATTAGTACTTTCCTCTTTTATATCAGAAAGCTGGGAAATGCAACAGATAATTATTTATTAATATTTTATCTTTGGGAATGTTTTTTTCTGATGTAGAACTTTGCCATTTGTAAAAACTGCTAGCCTGTTAAATCAAAATTGCAATGTAAATGAAATGGAATGACTTCTGTAAAATTTCTTTGTAAAATGTCTTAGGCATTCCTTGACATGTCTCAATAATTTTCCTAATACTGTACCTTATTCTTTTGAAATGTTCTTCTCTCTCCCCACCCTGCAGCTCACACCTCTTACAGTACTCAAATTGCTCTTACTGATCAAAAACATCTTACATTTATTTCTTTTTACTTTTGTAGACCCCTATTTATTTGTTAAGTCCTAGATCAACATTTTATATTCTAAGTGATTTTGAATTTATGCAGATTAAACTGTTATTTTTCATGAGTTCCTGATGTTTTTCTTTTTATATCTACAGCCATAATTATAGTGAGAGCATAAAAACTCCCAAAGGTAATAATCTTTGGGCACTTTTGGTTATGTCTATAATGTCTTTTAATCCTGAGCCAATGTTAATATTTAGAAATAGGTGGTTTTTATTAAATTCAGCATTTTGGTGGGAAATGGGGAACAAATTATTTGCTGAAGATCATTTAATTAGAAAAGGCCTCGATCTATGTCATACCTCAAGCCTAAGTCTTTCTACTTTATACCCTTTCAAAACATCTTACATGAGCATTGGCGAGACCTCTTGGCACTGCAGACTAAAATGAGCCACTCTTTCCTCATCCAGAAGTTCCAGTAGGCCTCTCTACTATTGTAACGTTTAGTTTCTTTTAATCTACTGAAAATATTTAGAACTCTTGCTTTCTTTTTTCTTTTCTTTTTTTCTTTTTTTGGCTTTTTGGGTCACACCCGGCAGTGCTCAGGGGTTACTCCTGGCTCCATGCTCAGAAATTGCTCCTGACAGGCACGGGGGACCATATGGGGTACCGGGATTCGAACCGATAACCTTTTGCATGAAAGGTAAACACCTTACCTCCATGCTATCTCCCGGGCCACAAACTTTGCTTTCTTAGTTGAATAACACTTAAAAATAATTTTTCACATTAATGTACTCAGTTTTGAATTTCTCTAAACTATATTCATAATAATATGTTTTCAGTGTTCTTTATTTATGAGGAGTAAGCCTTCCCTACAAGTTCTCTTTTCTTTATACATTGATTTGACCAGTTTCTGTTTAACTGAGTTCAGTATGGCATGTAGCTTTCTTATCTTTGTTGTGGTGAGAGGAATTATAAATCGTCTGGGTTTAGACACTCTAATCTGGACCTCAGTATTAATCTTTAAGAAGAATATTTTTGAACAAAATTGCGTATTATGTTAATAATTCCTATGAAGTATATTATGTAGCTTTAGGAAGCTACAATCATCACTTTCAATTTGAATGAAGAAAATCAAGGGAAATTTGACTATTTAAGCATTTTATGACCATTGTTAGAAAGGTCTACTTACATAGCCATGATATTTTGGGGGAGAAGTATCCTCCCAAATAGTGTGGAGGGAATTTAAGGGCTATTCCCAGTAGTTCATCACCAAGTAGGCTTAATGGCCTGAAAATGTAGTAATATTTGAACCTTGTGGTATTAAATAGGATTTGGATACCTAGGGATGCTAGAGGAACTATGTAGTCAGATATGTAACTAGGGTTCTGTGCACACAAGGTCATGCATTTTAATCTCTATGCCATCTCATTAGATTCTATGTCAATCTAACAATCAATCACTACAGTGCATAAATGTGGCCTTGCTCCTAAGGACTTATTTAAGAAAGAATGAGTCCAGTGCTAATTTCTTAAACTGGCACACAGTAAATCTTGATCAAAGAGATGACACAGCTTAATTCTTTAAATAAAAAATATTCCAAGGAGAAGTGAGTTAAAAGCCAGTTTAATAGACAGACTTTATATAACCCAAACTTAAAACTTACACAATGACAATCTTAAATTTTCTATTGAAATATGTAAGTGCCTAGATTTTCACTGTAATGATTCCACAGATTTACTTATACAAATGAATTTCATATACCTATGAGATTAATGAAAGAGACAATGTATTTGAAAAAGATTTTTAGATAAGAAAAATTGAAGTAGAAATAGATATCTGTTTTATTATAAAATTAGCCAGAACATTCCATTCTTTAAGCATTTCCCTTAATCAAGATTTTACTATTATTTTAGATCAGAAATCTAATCAAAATTATGTAAGAAGTCAGTGTATTATAATGTCATTTAAGAAAGATATGAATATACTTTTCAAAGATTTTACATATGACTTTTAGAAAAGGTTTTTTGGTCAAAAGACCGTTTACTTGTAGAATGTCACACAATTTCTTAAACAATTGTCTCCAAAATACAATTTTCTTGTCAGACAGAGATGATATTATTTCTTCAATTGTGTGTCTGGATACATATAAAGGCGCAATAAAATGTAGAAATGTGTTGATATATTCAAGACATGACTTGAAAAATGAAGAGACCTTCCTGGAATCAAGATATCCTTGTTTACTGGATCCAATTGCTCTTTAGACACTCAAGCGATTTAGGCAGAGATACAGTTTTTGGATTCTTTTGTTTAAAATTCTATCATCCATTACCTAAATGCATTTTCCCTAGAAAGAAATGGCTAAACCTAGGATTTATAGCATCATCACTCCCAGAATCAGAAAAATGGTGATTCTATTCATGGTTTTTTGAAAAGGTATTAACATGCTTACACATGCCTGTCCTTTCCACCCCCTCCAATTTCCCAAATATATGATGAATATTTTATAGTGATGTTTAGTAATGAGCACCCAATCCAACCCTAAAATGACTCCTCTTTTAATTAGCACATTAGTCACTCAGTAAAAATTGAATTGGATGAATTATTCAAATAGAATTTAGCATAGATTCAAGAGCAAAGTTAAGAGACAGCAGTAAGATGGAGCAAGGCTGCCAGTTGTTTTCCACAAGCAGAAGGTTAAAGAGGGATCCTGTGAAACTAAGGAGCAGGAGACACATGGGCCATTTGTTAATTGAAGAAGATGTAGCATGAGTCTAAGCTTGACAGTATCAGAGGGTGACCTTGAAGCACTGATAAACAAAGGAGGAAAAACATATTGAAGTAATGCTCCTTTATCTTTTGCTTTCATAGCTTAAATTAGACCCCAAAGAATACCACTGTGTACAGTTTGGGACAAACTCTCACTAGGCATTCACCTAGTACCTAAAATACTTTTGAACTGCAAAGGAACATTGATGGTTGAAGTTTTGTTGCCTCAGGATAATTCTGTAATTTAGTGCAGAGAAATGGTCCGATTAGCATTTGGGACCAGCAGGGGAATGCTAACTGGAGTGAAGAGGTGAGAGGAAGAGTCAGAACTATATTCCTCAAGCATACAAACTACTCAAGAGAAGAAAAGGAAGTGGGTGAAAACAGAAGTAGAATTCAGTAAGTGAATGGTTGTGATACTTGGAAACAAAAATGACTTAAAAATTAAAATATGATGCAAAGTCCACAAAAGTGAGGTGACAGCTCATCAAGCTTTAGATTTTGCTATGAAGTTTTTCAGAAACATGGATAATAAACATCTTGGGAATTCTCCAAGCTATAGCCCTAGACTTTAGGAATGGGAGAAGACAAAAAATTACAGTTGTGACAGGAGAGGAGTCATGAAAATCAAACTGGCTCTCCAGGTACTTAATCTGCAAAAGACATTTCCTTGAACTATTTGTTTTTGGTTGTTATTCTCTTTCCATTTCATGTTGCTTTAGTAAGAGAAAAACACTTGAAGGTAGGAGACCTGCTGGGTTATACTTCTTTCATGCTGAGTGAGCTATTTCCCTGGACCCAGTAGGAATTATTTTGACTTTAGCCTAATGTACAACCTAAGATATCCGACTTCAAAAGACCATAAGAACTTCATTGACCTTTTGGAGGAGAAAGGTCATTTATGACATCTTAACTGATTTTTTTTCATTAATTGGGGCTACAGAAGTCATAACCTAAAGGTCAAAACTACATCAGACGTTTAGAACTGACCCCAAATTTACTTCCATCCTTGGAAGACATGGTGACTTATTTATCTATATCTTTGCCTCCATTGTCAGATCCAAATTTAATACAGATTTAACCCAGAAATAAGCAACCTTGGGACTCTAGCATAATCTATTTCCCATTGGTTATTCATTTCTTTAATTATTTGACCTAAAATGGTTTTTGCCTTGAGGTCTGTTCCTGTAGGATATCACTGAAATGCTGCACAGACTAGAGATATCTAATCTGCAATGAGGCTTTGCAGAAGATGAACTATTTCCAGCTCCACCATGAGTCATGGATGCTAGATATTTCATTTGGAATCATAATGCCTTTTAGTTTCTTTATATGATCATGCTAATGTGTGCTAATGTATTTGTGACTACTTTTATGACCCATCAAAAAAAGACCTGGGGATAATGAGAAGCAAGATTGGGTATTTATCATCCTAGGTACTACTTGTAATCAAATAGTCAAGAATTCAAAATTAAAATAAAAACTAAAATATTTTCTCAATTTCCCCAGAGCTAACTATAACAAAACCTTCTAGTATCTACAACTTCAATTTTTCTTTCTTGACCAACTTCACATGTTTTAATTGAATAAGAATATACAAAGAGTTGGACATTGTAACCCTACTTACTTCTGATTTTTTGCTAATCAGTAATATTATTCATTATAAAATTATAATGAATGCTTATACTCTGACTATATACAAATGTATAAATAATTATTATGTCTTCTTTATTTAAAGCTTAAATAGATAATTTAAAAAAACAAAGGCAGTATTTTAGGTTGCTGTTTTACAAATGTTATTAACCACAGTCTTCTAGTTTGGATAGATAGAACAAATGTTGTTTGTGATCCATAAGCATTATCTTTTCAGTTCTATCAAGGATAAATTCCTTATTTTTTTGAGGGGGAGGTCATGCCCAGTGATGCTCAGTGATGATCACTGGCTCAGTGATGCTCAGTGATGTGCTCAGAAATCGCTCCTAGATTGGAGGACCATATGGGATGCAGGGAATTGAACCTAGGTAAGTCCTGGGTCAGCCACGTGCAAGGCAAATGTCCTACTGCTGCGCTATAGCTCTGGCCCCTAATAAAATTCTTTTATTAATGGATTTTAATTCAGAGAGAACTGTTGATATGCTTTTGAACAATGGAGATAAAGTTTCAATTAAAATTGCTGTGAAGAATTAGAAGACAGATCAGAATTGCAGCATGTGTACACCTAAGCTTTTTAAGAGGGACCATCAAAAGGGGCAGTGCTACCAAGTGAAACAGATCAGTCTTTATTCTGAGTATGATGGACCAAACTTGTCTTCATTGTTTAAGACAGCACCTATTGCCCACTGGAAAAAACTCTTGATCATGGAGGAATTACATGATGTTTATAAATCAATTGAGTCTGCCTAGGAACAAGACAAGCACAATTCTGGGAAGGCTTGATTTTGTATTCCATTGACAAACCATCATTTATTACTGTTTTGTTAAACAAAATTGGCACACATGTTGATCCAATTTTATTGATTCACCATATCAAGGAAGAAATGGAGATTCCCAATTTGAGAAATTCTTGGTTCAAATTCTGCAAGACTACAATTCACAAATCATACTTCATGAAAGCTACAAGAACATTCATGTGATTGACTCAGTTCTTCCTGAAGAAAATGGGCAGCACACACATGAAAGGTGTTCTAGTGGATGAGGAAAATATCTGTGAATCCTGCCTTTACCCTACTCTTCTATCAGATGCAGCCAAGACCTTCAACGTGGTAGTCTTCCACTGGCACCATATGTTCCCTAAAGAATGCCTGCCTGTACCCAGCATGAGCTGCCATGCTCAGTTCTGTAACACCTGCAGCACCAAGTATGGACCAGGAAGTGTCATTTTGGAGATGAAAATAGCTCAGTTCCTTCTCCTCCATCCTGTTTTCAAAGACTGATTTTGCCACAACCAAAATCTCTGTTGAACCTAGGGCTGGTCAGAATTTACATGTCTATATATTATGTTCCCCAACTGTATTCATCTTGGCCTGATACTCAAGATTCCCCTTCAAAGTGGCCAGAATAGCCAGAGTATGTCTGCCCATGCCTTATATCATTTGGACCTACACAGTATTTCACTATTTACTCTTTTGACTCTTGTATTATTTTGGAATGGAAACATAAACTTGGACATTGGGCAGGAGTGAGAGACTCCCAGTAGATGATTCAGTTGCAAAAGTATCCTTGGAGTGGACCAAGTGGTCAGAGCTCAACTGCACAGTTCGGACTTAGTTCGCATGTACTTCACCCATTCTGGGTTTGGCTCTTTAATGATTCATCAGCTGTAGTAACCTTCTTAACAGGCATTCAGTAAAGTACTATGTACACAGTGTCAGTCATTCTTCCACATCTAAGGATTTTCTGGATAGGCTGATGTCATACACTTTTCTGTTAATGTCACCCATATCTGTGATGACTAGCATTATCTGGCCTAGCAGGACCAAAACTTTGTGATTGAATAAAATGCTTGCTCTCTTTGTGAAAAGAAAAAAAAAAAAAAGAAGAAACATAGTTCTATTGCTAACTCAACTCAGATGAGAATGATTTATGCCTAAGGAGTCTGTTTTCATTTACTTTGTACTCTTAATTTTTTCAGATATATTCTGCCACCATTTTTTCTTCTGTATTATATAACTTTTTAAAAAATATACCTTTGGGGCCTGGCGGTGGCGCTGGAGGCAAAGTGCCTGCACTAACCTAGGACCGACCTCCGTTCTATCTCCCGGTTCCCCATATGGTCCCCCGTGCCTGCCAGGAGCGACTTCTGAGCGAACAGCCAGGAGTAACTCCTGAGCGTCACCGGGTGTGGCTCAAAAATACCAAAAAAAAAAAAAAAAAAAATATATATATATATATATATATATATATATATATATATATATATCTTTATGCTCTGGAATACTACTTTAAGCAGTTGTATAACTTATCAGCCAATACAAGTCTAAAAATGTCTTTGTTTTACATTAACAATTGATGGTAGTTTATTTTTACCTAGAATTCTATTACTTTTTAGCTTATTTATTTGATACTTGCTAATCTGTTCATTGTTGTTCATATTATCTATCAAGACTTAGGCAGCTATAAAAAATAATACATGGGGCTGTGTTAATTTGTTTGGCAGGGGGGAGGAGATTAAACCAGCTTAAAATCTGTGGTTCTAAATTTGTATTATAAAGAACTGTACTGTTATTATAAAGAGCTAGAGAATAAATTGTGAGGAAAAGGTATAGAGTTCATGAAAGATTTTACCATTTTTAAAATTTTTTCACTAACATTATAGAACTTTTACATTGAAGTGTTAAGCCAAGGTTTTCCAAGTTAAGAAAAATATATATATATATATATATTATTGAAATGTTGCAGACATGTTTGTATCAAGTGGTCAATTTGTTCTTAATAAAGAGAAGATAATTTTCTTTGATTTTGATGAAAATTTGTCATAAGAACAAATGGCAAATATGAGAAATTTCATTAAGATCTTGAGTTCTTTCTGATGAAGTAACTAATAGCCACTTAATTGTTTACAAATATTCCCAGTATCAATGCCTTAATATTCTAATCTGATATGAAACATCCATTCATGTAACGTTTTATTGTTTTCTAAAGCATTTTCTTTTTCATTCTTTTTGATATTTGAGCCATGCCCAACAGTATTTGGGACTTTGGGGATCATTCTGGGACCCAGGAATAGAACCTGGGTCTCTTTCATGCAAGGTCTTACCCATTGTACTATTGCTCTATATCCTTAAAAGCATTTTAATCTTTATTATTTTTTTTAGTGAATATCATACATAAATACAAAAGTACTGCCTAAAATCCTGTCTTGGTGTCAGAATATTTGTAATGGTCACTGTGTGGACATAATTTCACTGATTTCCTGCTCCCCAATTTTCTTCTCATTAATAATCACCTTCGGGGGCCGGGTGGTGGTGCTGGAGGTAAGGTGCCTGCGCTAACCTAGGATGGACCTCGGTTCGATCCCCCAGTTCCCCATATGGTCCCCAGTGCCTGCCAGGAGCGACTTCTGAGCGAATAGCCAGGAGTAACCCCTGAGCATCGCTGGGTGTGGCCCCAAAACCAAAAAAAAAAAAAAAAATCACCTTCAGGATTGTTTCCTGCCCAGTCTGTATTATCTTTATATTCTGCTTTCTGTATAGTCCATAATTTGCATGAATGATGCCCAAATGGGTACTCTATATTTTAGTGTTCATGAGCTGAGTGAAATTTTAGAAGTAGGGAAAAAATTCTACAAAACTTAAAACATGGAGCTATTCCCAAAGAGAGTATACAGACTGCGGATGTTCATTTTGTGTGCAAATAAAATCTAATCTTTCTCTCCTCTTTCTCTCTCTTGCTTTATAATGCAGAGCAGCTCTAGCAGTTTCCTCTTTTCCTCTGAGCTCTGTGTTGTTGAAATGAATTGTAACTTGTGAACGAATCTGATGCTTAGGGAGGAGAAACTGAGAAATTAATTCCTCATTCCCCACCTCTATGTGTGACCCTTAATTATGTTCACAAGGTCCTATTCAGAATGTTTAATCAGGCCGAGGAGACAAGGGAGATACCAGACAAATCAGACAAAAAAGATAACCTTGCTATGCTTTTGTTTTTGAAATAATACCATGCTAGGTTATAAATTTTACAAGGTTTAAAAAAAAACATGAGGCTGATATGGTTTTGTAAATCAATTTGGACTTCAGAGTTTCCATTGGGGCTCACTAGTAAAAAAAGAAAGCAGTGGCATCAAACTTATTTCCACTCTTTTAATCATTGCTGATTTTAAATTTTTTGAAACCAAACACTGTATTATCTCTTCATGCCAATCTTCTCTCTCAAGATGAGGTCAAAGCTTAATCTGAAACAATTACGATTGATTTTTAGGGTCAATGTGTTGATTTACATGTGCCAGATATTAAAAACAAGTATGTACATATCAAATCATTTTAAATAAAATATATTTAAAATATATTGGGGACATTGGTGGTGGGAATTTTGCACCAACAAAGTGTGGAGGGGTGTTCTGTTTATGACTGGAACTCAACTACAATCATGATTGTCATCATGGTGGTTCAATAAAGATATTATTTAAAAAATAAAAGAATAAAAAGATACATTATTAATCCATTGAAACCAGCTTAACTTTTGCAAAATATATCAGATATGCATGAATCAGTAGCTCCAATACACACATCAGGAGGAAGAATGGTGAGTGCAGTGATTTACTGATTAAAGATAATTGATATAATCTTATTTTTTTCCTTGTGACAATTACTAAGTAATCTTGTCTATTACTACTTGCCCTTAGTACCTTCACTGATATCTGATTGGCAGGGTACATAGGTATTCTTACGATACCACTTTGCTTTTCTGTAACTCTTTTTTCTTATCTACAGAAGGAAGGAGTAGGATAGATTATATCTAGGTTTCCATTTGGCTCTTAGAAAAATTTTAACATTAGAGCTTAGATGCCTTTCTCTTGACCCATTAATTGGTATACTTCAAACACACTTCACTTCTTTCACAATTTCAGATTTGGAACAGCTGAAATTCCTTGTCAAATAGGGAAGAAAGAGTGCCCATCCTTGTCTTTTACTTCCCTCTGGACTGGTTTATGTATATCCCAAAATGTAAATGCTTAAATAAATGTATGTTTCCCTTACAATAGTTCTTCCTACATTCAGTTATCTTTATGATTAATTACTGCCTGTTAAGACTCTCCAAGTCTATTCTCCATTTGCTTGTTAAACTCAGAACCCTGTCTAAGGTATTAGGCTGAATGCTACATAGTACAGCAAGTTTGACATTTATTTGCCTTGCAATTGGTCAACCAGGGTTTGATCCCCAACACCCCATATGGTATCCCACATGCAATTAGGAATGATCATTAAGCTCAGAACCCAGAGTAAACCTTCAGCACTACGAGATGTGGTTCCACAACCAAAATAAATAAAGCTTGCTCTTTAATCAGAGGCAAGTAACTGCCTCAGAGGAACAACCATTAATTAAAAGCTAGGGTAAATTTAAACCTTAAAAGAATTGTTCTTAGGACAGTTTTATTTCTTAAATGTTATGAAGACATACTTTACATAAAATGAAATTTGCATATTTAAAATAAACCAATTCATGTGTTTGATATAGGCTTACATTTCTAAGACCATTATCACAATAAATATAGTAAACTTATTATTCCTAAAAGTTTTCTTGTTCTTGGTAGTCCAAGCCACTTTCTTTATATATATATATATATATATATATATAAAT
>PVKC010011659.1:0-24463 GCA_004027635.1 Crocidura indochinensis | reverse complement strand
CTTATGTATTTTTACTTTAATATGTTTAAAGTATATTGGATATTTTAAAATTATATTCTTAAGTGCGAAATATATCCTTTCAAATGAGACACTGTTAAAAACATCAATCTTTTGTTAGTATAAATAATGTTTAATCTTAACGTAGGTACTTACATTTTGTTACTCTTACATAACTTATTCTTTAAGTTATTTTATTATAACAAAGTTTTTGAAGATTTTGTTACTATATAATTTATGCTATCTCCCATAGCGCTACATATTCACTGATGTGTGTGTTTTCCTCTATTAAATCACAGGATAACATTTTGAGCCTGAACAGTAGAAAAGACAAGTTTGCTCTAACAGTGATCATTTACAATTCACTCAGCTATATGCTACTACTATATTTTTAAACATTCTTTCAGTGTTTTTCCTTTGATTTTCATAAGAAAAAACAAAGAATGATATGTCATTCAAATTGATCTAAAATATTCCCCTAGTGGAAACATCCTGGCATTTAATAATCATTCCTTTCTGGGCTAAGTATTTGTGGGTCAATGATATAATAGCCAGTAAAGGCTTAATCACTTATTAATTCTCATTTGCATTGGGGACTCAAGTAAATTTGTCATTCTCAAATGCTCACTGCTTGAACTTGACAGTAATATTCCCTGATACAGAAGACATAAAAATAACTGCTCTCTCTCCATGAATAATCTTATCCCTTCCTTCTTCTCTTTTACACATTCAATACATCTACATATATAACATTCAGAGATTTCTGAAACATTTCTCTGACTTTGACTCTGCAACTCATTTTCTAAGTTTAGATTATGTCTCTTGGTCATTCATATTTATTTTATCTTATATGTTATAAAATCTAAATAACTTTAATACAGCATTTCTACCTATATTTTTGTCTCTTCCTAATTTCTTTTTACATTTTCTATTTCAGTGATATAATCAGGATTTAATCTTTATTTTCTCATTTATATAATATTCCTTTATTATCTTTTCTTAGATGTGTAACTGTCTATTCTATCTGTAGTCTGAAGTGCTGCCTGCTTAGATCTTCAGAATTTCCCCAGCTCTACTATTCATTTGCTCCCTTTAATATTCTTCAAATTCTTTGCTTCTAGTATCTCCATTTCATAGCTCAGATCACCTTATCAACAATACAAATTTAATAGAAGAGTTTTTGATTTTGGAACCCTACCTATCAAGTAGACAGCTTTTATCCAAACTGGTTAAATAGCTTGTTCATAAGAAACAATTCAATAGAAGTTTACCTTATAGTAAACTTATACCTTATAGTTGTACTTGCTATTAAACAGTATTTCATTATGTTTCTTAATAACAGTATATTTCTTTTTGAAGTTATTATGCACTTTGTCAATGAATGAGTTTATATTTAAGAAAAGTTTTTCTTCCTTAAAATGCTCATCTCCTCTAAATTCCTGCCTTTACATTTTTGTTCATGAAATTAGCAAAGAACTGCCTCATATGCAATGGCACACATTTTCCAATAACTGTTGTTTTTCTGTGATGACCAAAATTAGATAATTACCTCTGTTCTGCTGCTTTAGAAAAATGAGAAATATTTCTATGTGTGCATAATTTTCCCCATAGTTTTATTAAAATGATCAATTCTAGACACATCTGGGTTCTAATTCTGGCCAAAATAACCTTACATTTTTAATAATATAAACTTGAGAATATTTCTGATCCTATGCCTTGATTTCAATCCAGCAAATTGAAGATAATGATTTCCATCAGGTTAATTGGATATGGAGCAGAATATATACTGCCTATTTTTTGCACTGGCTACATGGCTACATTATTTTAGACAGACTGTACTATCATAGAAATCACTCACAATGATTACATTTTTTTTTAGTGTTTGGGTCACACCCAGCCACGCTCAGGGGTTACTACTGGCTCTATGCTCAGAAATCGCTCCTGGCAGTCTTGGGGGACCATCTGGGATGCCAGGATTCAAACCACCAACCTTCTGCATGCAAGGCAATCACCTTACCTCCATTCTATCTCTCCGACCCCAATGTTTACATTTTAATCTTCCAAAATTGTGTAAATATTTACCTAGTCTAATCATTTTACTTTAGTTCTATGTGATACTCTATATAACATAGACCTAGTAGTAACCACAGTGATCATATTTATAAAGTAATTTTAAACCTTTTTTGCTATCATATTTTTTTTTGAACCTAATATCCTGAAAAATGTGCTATTTGGTGAGTCACATGTTTCACTTCCACTTTGACTGAATTTAAAGTATTTTTAATTGAGTGAGGTGCTAATATTTTTCTTTCCAAGTTTTGTGAGATACTTGCTATGCACTGAAGGTAAATTTACTTCTAGTGCTATAAATGACAGCCCATAGAGATTTTTCCTTTTACCACACAATTTTTGAAGCTTAGTTTGTGATGCTTTTTTAAAATAGTACTTTGCTCTAATTGGTGATTTTATTCAAAACTTTAATTTTACCTCTAGAAGAGAGACTGATATAATTTTGAGGATGATAAGTAAAGTAATAACTTTGTACTGGTCTGTCAATGTGAACAGGAATATAATATTTTATGGATAAATTAAAAGCAGGAAGAATATATTCTTGTTTTCTCCTATCATATTCCTTGTATTTAAGTCTTTTATTATTTATAGATTAAATAATTAAAGCACTGACAGTAGTGATAATACAGCAAGTGGGGCATTTTTATTTCATGTGGCTACCCTGTTAAGATCCTTGAAATCCTTTATGATACTCAAATCACTCCTACCAGGAATTATTCCTGAGTGCAGAGTCAGGAAAAAACACTGAGCACTGCTGGATATGGCTTCCCTGTAAAACGAATAAATAATAAACAACAAAAATATCTAAAACACTTTATTTAAATATTTCTCTACACACAAAAGTTTAGAATTATTTAGAAAAACTGTTCAAAAATTAAATTTGATGCTGATTTTTCGTGACATTTAACACTTAAAACTCAGAAATAATAATATTCATATCAAATATGAACTTCTATATTAGAATGATCATATTCCTTGGGTATGACCATTTTTAGCTTATCAACAGTGTCCTGGAACACAGAGATTTTGAAGTCACCAATGAATTATAATCTAATAACTATTATAATGAAAGTTTTATATTGCATGCATAACTTAATTTCATATGAGCCCTCAGAAACTTTAAGCAATAAAAATGCTTTGGTATTTAGGGGTTACATCCCATAATCATCAGGGGTTAGTAATGGGTCTATGCTCAGAAGTGATCCTTGATGCTGTGTAGAGTACCATATATGATCAGAGATCAAACCCAAGTTCAACACCTGGAACATAAATTGCCTTACCCTTTATACATTATCTCCAACCCAGCAATGAATATGTTTTTGAATATATAGAACACTACACATAAAATTTAGATAAACTATGTTATCAATGAGACTAGAAACACATAAATTAAAAATATAAGTCACGATTGGAGAAATAGTATAAAAACTAAAGAACTTGCCTTTCACGCCTTGGTCATGAACCCATTTAGAATCCCTAGATCATAAATGATCCCTAAAATACTTCCAGAAGTGGTTCTTGAACACAGAGCCAGAGAGGCCACTGGGCGTCGCTGGATTTACAGCTTCCAAAATAGAATATATGCCTTAATTATTAGTATTTCTATCTTTTGTTCAGTTAAATTTGTGAGTCATGTCCTATAATGCTCAAGATTTACTCTTCCGAGAGTCTTAGGTGGTTCTGCAGATCAAACTCAAGTTGGCTATATGCAAAAGAGAAGGTTTATTCGATAGATTTTTTTACTACTTTTTGTATTTCATTATTTTAGGTCTTACTGTTAATGCCTTTTTTTTTTTTTTGGTGTTTGAACCATACCTAGAACTTTAGTCTGACTCTGCTCAGGAGTAACCATTGACTGTACTTATAGGTTCATATATGATGACAGGATCAGTTGCATGTATGAAAGTGCCTTACCTGCTGTACTATCTCGCCAATTTTATATTATTTACTAATTGTTTTTATTTTATCCTGTATCTCAAGTATTAATTTTACCAATAAAGTATGTATCTAACCAACTTAATATAAACTATCTCCCATCATTCTGAAATCTAGCTTTAATTATATAGTACATTTTGAATTAAGCTAAGTCTGAAATACTATTTGCTCTTCTAAGATTAGTAGCAGATTATCCTCAAAAGAATTCTATATTTTTAATCTTAAAGTCATTAGACATAGTATTATCTTTTTTAAGTTAAGATTGTAAAATCACTATGGTATATTAAACCCACAGCTCAGTGTGTGGGTTTAACTAAAACTATCATTTAGACCATTTTTTGGTACTAGTTAACTGTTTTAGTAAAATTATATGACTCAGTTAATATAGGAAGGGTAAGATGTCTCAAAACTGGTTATAGTTTTCTTATTAGGCATTATGATATATCTGTAAAAAAATACTAGGATTCTGTAATCACTTATTCTGAAAACTGAAAAATACACCATGTGAACTAAAAATTAATAGGTAGAAATTTGTTTCTTAAAATTTAATGCCCTTGTATTGTACTTTTTAGATTCAGCTAAGTAATTTCTTAGTCTCCATAGACGTTTACTAGCCTCCCAATTATTTGCTTCATTTGTTGCTTAACAGGAAAGAAAAAGGGGTTTGAATGTCTAACTTTTCTTGGTATCTAAGGAATTCAAAATCAAGTAAAACTGTTTCTAAGTTGAATATACTCAGGAGAATAGTAAAAAGCATAAATAGCCATTCAACTTTATTTTAAATATAACATAGTTGTAGTCTTTAATAATATTGAATTTCAGATTTATATCAGTAGAGATATTATTATATAGTTATATCCCTCACCATATAGATCAAAAAATTAGATTTTTGGCTTATATTGTAGAAAGTAAGATATTTTCTGAATATCTTATTGTTCATACATGAATTCATAATATAATAAAATGCCTAAAGTTATAATTATTTGCTCACTCAGTAACTAAAACTACACGTAAATCATGTAATAAAATTTTTTTCTTTAAAAAAAGAGAAGTGTTATCTGCAATATCTTAATAAAATAAATACTGTAATATTAATGAATGTAAAGTGCTATCAAAATAGGTATGAGAGCAATTAGGACTGTGAAGTGGGGGAGCTAAAATAGATGATCACCAATGCAGAGACTCATTTATCAACTCAAGAGGTGGAACACTTTTCTTGCATTTATTTAGCCAAATTTCATCTCCACATCATTAGATATGATCCCTTGAGCATCACTTCCCCACTGAACATAGACTCAGAATATTCCCTCAACATCACTGGATATTGACCTGGCCTCCTCTACCTCCTCTTCTTTTCCCTCCTCCTCTTCCACTTCCACCTCCTCCTCTTCCTTCTCCTTTCCTTCTTTACTTCTCCTCTACTTCATCTTCCTTCTTCTCTCTCTCTCTTTATCTCTCTCACATACATATGCAAATAGATAAAAGAAAAAGAAAATCAGACAGAAAAAATACAAGGAACTTATATTTTGGTAAAAACCAAAATATGAAAATAAAAAATAATTTATTAATTTGATGCATGTATTGCAAGAAATAAAATAGATATGGAGGGTGAAACTTCTGAAATCACATTCTGAAATTCACTGAAAATCATGTTAAATATTCTGAGAATCTTATTAAAGTTTGATAAGATAGAAGAGTACGTTTTCTAGTTTTCCTATTTCCAAATCATGGTCATGTAAAGAATTAATCTGGAATAAAGTTAGATAATCAAGTATTTTAACTACAATTCACCCTTATTAATTTGACATTTTATTCATTCTTAACAACTAGATAAGGTAAGATAAATGACTCTAAACTTGATTGTCTACTATCATAACCCTTTATATGTTCAGGAAGAAGGAAACAAATTTACCTTGAAATATAGATTAAATTATATATTTGACAAATTACCACTGTAAATATGTAAAAATCTATTGACAGTTTGCAATTCACTTGCACAGGAACAATCAATTAAGAACAGCAAAACAGAGTTATAAATGTGTTTAAGACTCTCTAATATGAAATTGAGACATTCTGTTTCAAAGGCCTTGAGACTCTTATTATTTCAGATAATTCCATTTTTTCTGCAGTAAATAGCTGTTTTTATCACAACAATCATGCTTATAATTAAAATAAAATAATTATAAATATTTTTTTTCATTTCTTTTTCTTTTTTCTTTTTTTGTTTTCAGGGGTTTTTTTTTTGTTTTTGTTTTTGGGTCACACCCAATGACGCTCAGGGGTTACCTGTGGCTATGCACTCAGAAATCGCTCCTGATTTGGGGGACCATATGGGAAGCCTGGGGATCAACTGTTGTCCATCCTAGGCTAGCGGGGCAAGGCAGATACTTGCACCACCACTTCAGTCCCATGTTTCTTTTGTTTCTGACTTATAAAAAGTAGTATATATGACATATGTTTAATTTATGTTCCAAAAATTTTGACTTTCTGTTAAGAAAATTTTTCTGTCAAAGTTTGTGATACCCTGTTTTAATCCCCTAAACACACATAACTCACATGATACTTTCCCCTAACCTGATTAGCTGACATAGATTTCACACCCTATTTTCCTCTAACCTTATTGGTTAAGACACAACATAAACATCTACTTTCCACCTAAAATAGAGTTATAACCCCTCAAGTGGATGCTGGGTGGTTTTTTGTACTCTCTATTTGCCCAGGATCGGACCTCACCAATGATAACTACAAATACTGGATTTAAAATATCATTGAATACTTTTGCATATCATTTTCATGATCTTTTCTACTTCTTCTAATCTCAGCTTAACTTTGATTTTATATATAAAGAAACAATTTGCTAAATTTTAATGGCCTACTTAAGTAATTTGAATGAACAAAACAGTTAATAGGTTTTCTTTCAAGAGTATTGATTTTTTTAAAATAGCAAATGTCATGATAAATGAATTTGTATCTATATATATTATTTGTTTTATCAGTGTTTCTCTAATTTTATTATTTGAGATATTTTAAAGACTTTTTAGTGTCATCATTGAATTAAGTTTATGATCAAAATATTGGAATTTTCTGCAAATTTCTATTATATAAATTTTTTGATACTATTGTAACTCATAACTTTTCCATATGGGTGAAGTCATTGTTCAAATGGCATTTATTGCTATTTTAGTGAAATCAGTCTAGAAAATGTTCTTGGTATTCATATTTCAATTCATCTAAATTGAATGACTCAGTTTACTCATAAGTGCATGAGTAGTGTGCAATATCAGTAGTTCTTATGAACAAAATTATTAAGGTGCATGGAAAACATTTGAGTTGAACAATAAGAGTATGATTTTTATTTTTTTTTTAGTTTTGGGGCACACCTGGTGATGCTCAGGGGTTACCTCATGTATTCGAGTATAAGCTAACCTGAGTATAAGCCAAACCCTCTAATTTTACCCTATAACACCTGGGAGGAACTTAATGACTCAAGTATAATCATGCAGCAGCCACTGGTAAATTTCAAAAATAAAAATTTATGCCCTAAACAATTACAGTTATTAAGGAATCAGTAAATAAATAAGTACATAAATGCATGATTACATTTACAAATACATGATTGATATACTTTATACCATTAACATACCACATTAACTCAATGGCAACTTTAATAAAGTGAATAAACTATTTAAGACAGTAAAGCATTGTAAATAAATGGATAAAAATCATGAATCCTTATACTCCAAACTTCCAATTATAATGATTCAGGATTTATAAGCATTTATTTTACTGCCTTAAATGGGTATTTTACTTAATTAAATATGAATATTGTGGATTAAATAGTTCAGTGGCATACATTTCAGTTCAGTTGCCTACCTCATCAGCTCAGATGTGACTTGTGGACTGAGCTGAAGCACTGCCCCCTTCAGCAGAAGGCAGAAGACAACTGAAAGCTATGTGCACCAAATTAAATAAACTGTACCATCTGAGTAGGAGCTGAGTTTGGGTTTTTCGGCACAAAATTAGTGCCGGAAAAACTCAGCTTATACTCGAGTATATATGGTACTCCTGGCTATAAGCTCAGAAATCGCTCTGGTTTGGGGATTATCAGGGACTCAGGAGATTGAATTGCAGTCTGTCCTGGATGAGCCCCGTACAGGGCTGTGCCATCACTCTCGGCCCCAAGATTATGCTATTTTTATGGCAAATTTAGAATGGTTAGGAACTCAAATTTACTAGAAGTAGCTCATGTAAAATATTATATAGATTGAAAAGATATTGCATAGGATTTAAGGTGTATGTCTTTTATGTAGCCAATCCAGGCTCAGTGCCTGGTATAACATGCTCCCTGAATATCAGTGGGTACCTATGAAAAGGTCCCTCTATATCACCATGATGACTCAGATAAAGCCTAATGTCACAAGAACCTACATCAACACATTTGTTGGGATGCTCCCTGAAATTAATCAATTAATTAAAAATATTTTAGAAGTTGGGGCCAGTGTGGTGGCACAAGTAGTAAGGCATTTGTCTTGCACACTGCTAATTTAGGACGACAGACTGTGTTTCAATCCCCCTGCATTCCATATGAACCCCAGAGCCAGCACCGAATCTGAGCTCATCGTCAGGAATAACACCTGAGCGTTAGCAGGTGTGGCCCAAAACACACACACACACACACACACACACACACACACACACATGTCAGTTGAAATGTGTGTAGAATCAAAATACAAAATCATGTGTAATTTATCTAGAATATAGTAGCATTAAAGCACCTTATAAAAGGAAAGTACAAGACTGAATTAGTCACATAAAATAACTTTAAGAACAGACTATATTATCTTAGTATTAAGTAAATACCAAAATGTTAAAATCAACTTCCCTGCAATTCTGATATTTTTGTATGTGCTGGAAAAATAAATATACAGAGAAAGATGCTAAGTGAAATGTTTAATTTACTAAGGTTGAAATCTATAATTAATCTTAAGTTAAGGTGTCCTTGTACATGCTGATCTAAAAATGGCAAGAAAAAAATACTGTTATTTGCAAACTTAAAGGAAAATCACTACATCCATAGTAATTTGTAATTCATTACCTGCTGAAGAATAATTATTTTTGCTGAAATGCTTACCTCTTGGGTGGTTTCCAATGTTGTGTTTAACATATGAAAGTAATAAATGGATAAGGGGATATGCCAGTATAATGCAAATTCTGTCCGGAGGCAGTATAAAACACCCTGTCACTTGATGATTTATATAACAGTTTTGAGCATAGAACTCAGCACAACAACAGCATATATATTCACTGGAATACCAGAACAAAATTCATACGCAGAATCTGAATTTTCTTAAACATCAGGATTCACGATACCAAATCTTTTTGTATTACAGACCTCATCCTAAAGATAGATTTGCTGTCATACTCTATCACACTTTTATATAATGCAGGAAAGTATAGTTAGACCATCCCTACAATAAGCAGTTCTTCGGCTTTTCTAAAATTATGATTAAGATTGTAACCTGAAATTGTAACATAGTGACTTCTTAGAAGGTTAACTTGTTAATAATTAAGTGACCTAGGAAACAATTCTTTAATTTTAGCTTCCTTAACAAAATACTGAAGAAAGAAAGGAGAGATAGAAAGAAAGGAAGAAGAGAAAAAGATAGAAGAGAAAGAAAAAAGAAAGAAAGAAAGAAAGAAAGAAAGAAAGAAAAAAGAAAGAAAGAAAGAAAAAGAAAGAAAGAAAGAAGAGAGAAAGAAAGAAGGAAGGAAGGAAGAAAGAAAGAAGGAAGGAAGAATGAAAGAAAGAAAGAAAAAGAAAGAAAGAAAAATAGAAATAAAGGATAGAAGGAATGAAAGAAGGAAAGAAGGAAGAAAGGAAGGAAAATGAAAGGAAGGGATGAAAGAAACGAAAGGTTAAAAGGTAAAAGAGGAAAAATGGAAGAAAGGAAGAAAGAAAGAAGGAAGGAAAAACCAAAAGGATAGTGATATTAATCTCATTGAGTATTTTTAATAATTCATTGAAGAAATCCACGAAATCTTTAGTACAATTCACAGGAATAGTGAGTTATTAGAGTATTGACAACCACTGATTTTTACTTTTTTGTTAGAAAAATGTATAATATCAACATCATCATCTCAAAACAATTAAAAGATTGTGGTTTTAAAAAAATCAAAGGCATTTTGAAGGATATGCCTTTAAAATGATCTGATAACTGGTGCCTTCCCCATCAGATTTCCTATAATCTTACTTGGACTGACACTACTATGAAATTTGGAGATTTTCCACGATCTATAAATTTGAAACAAATTCAGTGGCGTGGCGTGGCTGTTTAATAAGATTAAGATATGGATTGAGGCTGTTTTCCTGAGGGTGTATGGTATGCCTCTGATCTGCTGTAATTTCATATTAAAAGAGATATCTGCTTTCACCCATTCTGAGAATCCCACAGAAGAAAGAGTTGATAACCATTCTTTTCCTTTTTCCTTTTTCCTTTTTTTCTTCCTCTTTTTTTTTCTTTGTGGGCCATACCTGGAGTTACTCAGGGGTTACTCCTGACTCTGTGCTCTGAAATCACGCAAGAAATTGTGCTCCGGGACCCTATGGGTCAGCTGCGTGCAAATGCCCTACCCACTGGGTTACTGCTCTGGGCCCCAAACTATTACTTTCTTTTGGAGCTTGGTAAAGAAAGCTGGGCCATTTTTATGGGAAGATGGTAGCTGTGGGTGGAGACTGCTAAATATTCCTGTAGAGTGTGTGTGTGTGTGTGTGTGTGTGTGTGTGTGTGTGTGTCTGTGTGTGTGTGTCTGTGTGTCTGTGTGTGTGTTGGAGAGGGGGATACATTCCATTTAATTTTAGAAATATTCTAGTTTTCAGATTGTATTGACTGTCATCAATGTTAATTTTATTTGTGCAAAATTAAAAGCATTCCTGTTGAGATCATGAGCAAGACAAAGATGTCCACTCTCTTCACTTTTAACACTGTTTTAGAAGTTCTGGCAATAATAATCTTGCAAGAAAGGCAAAGCAAAGGAATCCAAATTAAAGAAAATGAAATGAAATTATCTCTATTTGCACACAGCATGGTGGTATATATTGAAGACCTAAATCGTTTACGAAAACTTTCTTTGAAACAATAAACCGAATAGTAAAGTGGTCAGCGAAAAAGTCAATACACAAAAATTAGTTCCATTCCTATCTATAAGTAATGAATCAAGAGAGAGAGAGGAGAGGAGAGAGAGAGAGAGAGACAGAGAGAGAGAGACAGAGAGAGAGAGAGAGAGAGAGAGAGAGAGATCTAAGTTTACATGCCTTTTTTTTGGTTTGGTTTGATTTTTGTTTTGGGGGTCAACCCTGCAGCGCTCAGGAGTTACTCTTGACTCTGATCAGAAATCGCTTCTGGCTGGCTCGAGAGAAAATATGGGATGTCGGGATTTGAACCACCATCTGTCCTGGGTTGGCTGCATTCAAGGCAAATGCCCTACTATCTCTCCGGCTACAAAGTTTGCATGTCTTTTAAAATAAAATCCAAAGATCAAGTATCTAAGAACCAACTTAACTAAAGAACTGAGAAGCTTATATCAAACTTCAAAACACTTGAAAACAAAAAGCAAAGAAGTCATTAGGGATTGAAAAAAACATTGCATGCTTGAATAAATATTATAAAAATGACTTTTCTACCTAAATTACTATATAGGTTCAATGCAACCTTATTTATTAACTAAAATTTGCTTTATTATATGACCTTTCCAAGCAATGCTGAGAAGACCCAGGGGCTAATTTCAGCAATATATGGGTTTTTTTTTTGTTTGTTTGCTTTTTATGCAAGTCTAATGAGTCATTGCTCAGTGATATGTTGCTACGGTCAAGAAGTACTGGTGCCCACCATAACTCTACCTGCAGTGTTTAGGGCTAGATATGTTTCCAGTCATCAATCTCAGGGTCTGACGTATTAGATATTTAGTTTAAGTCTTTGCATGTTCTCTCTGCAACTATATTGTAATATTAATTAACATCCTGAATATAATTAGACAATTTTATTTCTATTTTTTGTTTGTTTGGGGACCACACCCGTTGACACTCAGATGTGACTCCTGACTATGCGCTCAGAAATAGTTCCTGGCTTGTGGAAACATATGGGACACCAGGGGATCTAACTGTGGTCTGTCCTAGATTAGCGCATACAAAGCGCCTTTAGCCCTATGCCACCGTCCTGACCGTCTATATTGCTTTTGAGTTTCTGGTGGTGGTCTATTATACTTTTTGCTCAGTACTTGACTGTTACCTTTGTTGATGCTCAGGGAACTATGTGCTACCAGGAATAAAATACGGGCATCCTTCATACAAAGCATAAGCTCTAACCTATTGAAATATATTTAGAGCCCAATACAATTGTTCTTCTTTTATATAATCTCTAAATAGATTTCTGTTACACTTAATTACAGTGTTTGCTTTTACTTTTCTTTTTTCTTTTTTAACATGCCAGATTTGGGTAACTTTATTCAAGATTTTGACAAAAATTATCCCCAGAGGAATATAAATTTAGACACATTTTAAAGTTCACATATCAATAAAATTTTAAATTCAGTCTGGAGTCAATATTTAATCAAAACATGAACCAAACCCACAAAATTATATTATTCTCCTTATTAAGTTCATTGTATTTTCTAAAACAGAAATCTTAACTGTCTTTCCTTTGCTATCGGTATTTGGAATCTTTTAAACATAATTTACACAGCTTTCAGAGTTTGTACTTATCCTGAATCTTACTATAATTAAAAATATAATCCAAAAGTGATTGATTTTGTTTTCTATTACTTTATACATCATCCATGTTTTTATGTAATCTTCAGAGTAACTACATAAAAACTTAATGATGAATTATTATTACTAACTAGATTACAAGCTTAAAATATAGTGACATACCTAAAAAGTGACATTTAATATTTTGCCTATATGAAATTGTATATTAAAATAACAAAATAATACTTTCCTTATGTTACAATATGGGTGTATATATGTCAAACAAAATATTTTAGTGTCTGGTAACATAATTTTTAAGAAATATAAGTACAAAGATTACAACAAAATATTTGCTGAAAAACTACTCTGCTGTAACTCCTAATTCCAAACTATTTTTCACTTTACTTATTTTTGTTACATATATGAACTCCATTGTTGATTGTCTTTATTAAATATAGTTGTGAGCATCTATATAAAGTGAACATCTAGATTGTAGGCTACTGCAATATAGTATATTTTGTTGTCATCTATATACAGGCTGCTTTGTATAAAATTTTGTCAACTGTTTTTAGCACAGCTGCATTTTCTGAACTCTGACATAATCAGTATTCCCTACATACTATCTAAAGAATCCTTTAACACTTCAACATGATATATATTGAAAGACATTCTGTACTTGACAATGACCTGTCAAGTTTATGACATTGGAAATGCAATAAAAAAAATGTGGCTGTTGCTCATGATCTCAGGAGAAAAACTTGAAATTTTCTGCATTAGATGTTGATACAATTTATTGAGAGACTAGACATAAATCAATCTGTCAAATAAGTTAGCTTTCAAGAAAATCTATTTAAGTTATATTTAAACATAACTCAATTAATAAAAATAACATGGGGACTGAGGTAAGCCATTTGCCTTTCTTGCAAAAGGTCATTGGTTCGAATCCGGCATCCCATATGATCCCCTGAGCCTGCCAGGAGCGATTTCTGAGCATGGAGCCAGGAGTGACCCCTGAGCGCTGCCAGGTGTGACCCAAAAAACAAACAAAAAAATAAATTAAAATAATACAAATTTCCCAAGAATTCAGAGCAGACAAACTATTAAATGCTTGTATATGAAAAACATATATTGTACTTGAAAAGTCATTAACATAATGACCAAAATATATAAAATCTATATTCAGTGTTGAAAAATTATTATAATTCATATGAATTAATTTTGTAAAAATAGTCTCTATTGGAAAGAAAATAAATAAATGAAAAAATGTGCTATTATTAATGTATCTATTAGACCATGTTATTGTATGTTTATCTTCATATATTATTATGTTATTAAAATAATTGTTATATTATGCTATTAAAACAATGCTTTAAAGTCCATTTGAACTTTATCTGCATCTATAAGACACTTTCATTTTTATACATTAAGATATCTTAGATAATTTACTGCACACTTTGTGTTTCCTAAGCTGCAACTGTTCATAATGTCCTGTTTTTATTTATAAATTAGTTATTTTTAACAATATACAGAGGAAAGTGTTAAAACTGTCATAATGAACAAGATTATTGTAGAACAAGATTATTTCCAAGTTCTAAGACTAATGATAAGATATTCCTAATCCTTCACCTAAATAATAATAATCTCCTAAACTTGGTCAAAATTAAATAAAATTTACTATGTAGATAGGGTTCATCAATAATCTCAAATTTTTCTCTCTGCACCAAATCCATTTCAGTACAAGGCCTCAAAGGGAGAAATTAGTTAAGTAGGGTGGTGATTTTTTTTTTATTTTATTTTGAATCGCCATGAGGTACATGTACTAAGTTGCTTATCAATGTCTCCAGTTTCCTCACCTCAGTCCCACGACCTGTCTTCCTCTGTCTCCCCAGAGGAGACCTATATTGGAGTTTTGTTTTCTCTTTCTCCCTCTCTCTTTTCCTTTTATAACTTTTAGAGATTGGTTTGCAATACGGTTACTGAAGGGGTATCATGCCTATATCACTTTACCTTCTGTCAGCACTTAGAACTTTTTCAGAGTGATTTTTCCCCACTATCATTGTCATAGTGGTCTCTTCTCTGCCTTATTTGCTCTACCTCATTCTTTGTGGCAAAGTTTCTAAAATGGATCAGTCTTCCCGGTTCTCAGCTCTATTGTCTCTGAGCATTATTACCATATTATTTTTATATTAAGGTGACATTATATAAGCTGTTGACCAATCTATTAATCTCTCAATTCATGAAATTTTAATAAACATGCAGTCTACTTAAAAAAACATTAGAAGCACTGCACTTTCCAAAATATTCACTGACTATGAGTAATTTAAAAGCTCAAATTATTACCTGCCTAAAACTCAATGCCAACCTGAATATATAAAGTAACGAGAGGTGTAACTGGAATACATATATTAAATTTACGTAAGAATGAATGAGGCTGGAGAGAAGACATCTGTCATGTGACAAGCTTTGGTTGATTTCTAAAGTTATATAGTCCCTGAAAATAGCTTGATATAGCCCCAGAGTTTCCAAAGAACTACTAGGTGTTGCCCTTGAGATATTTCTGGTACTGTAGGGTTCAAGCATTGAATTGAGTTGCTGACTGTGCTTACCAAGGACATTTGGAAGAAACTCTGGGTCACAGAATACCACTAGGGGAAACTCGCAAAAATTGTAAACATAAAATTAATATAGGAATGTCTCTTATTAGTTTATTGTTTAATTAAATGCAATTAACACACATTATATTTATATATATATATATATATATATATGGTAGCTTGATCTGCTTCATTTTCTTCAAAATGTTCCTATTTGTCAAGTAACTTTCAGTGGTTTGCATTACAGTGGAGTTTCTATCTAAAAGAAAGAGAAATAAGGGATTTTTTTCTTTTACATTTCAAAGGCATGACAGACTTCAGGTTTAAAGAATTCTATTTTTTCTTTACAATATAAGCATAAATAAGATTTTGCTTCCTGAATCTTGTAGTAATTTTTACTCTGAGATAAATAGGCAAATAGGAATGGTGAAGTTTTATGAAATGCCTCATTGTAGAGAATTTTAGGCTTTGCAACTATCTCCATAATAATATTAAAGAAATATATCTTTTAGGGAAAGAAGCCAAACGGAGACTATTTTTAAATGAAGAATTTTTGAACAATTAAAATTTCAAATCCCAATGTTTTATTTACATATCAGTATCTTATGTGTAAGGTCTGAAATTGTTATTTGTACCTATAGTTAAGATACTATGTTCTTTGAGGGTTTTGTAGTATTACAGCCAAATAGTGAATTAATATTGCATTTTCCTTTGTGTATGTGTGAACATTGCATTTATTTGATTTTCTATATTCTTGGCTCACTGAGACTACCATATGAAGTGTTTAATAGATATTTTCAACTAAAGTATATATTTATTTAAAAGTTATTGATTTTAAATGTGCATATGAAGTAATGCATGCCTCCGTTTGTCATAAGTAACAATTATTTGTCAATTAGCACTTTTTGAATATAACTTTTATTAGAACAACAGGATACCTATAGTATTCCCCTGGGATGTTTTTAAATTATTTACTGATATTAAACTTATATTAGCATCCAAAATATGTCTGGATTAAGTTTTTGTATCTCCAAATCATAATGAGGTTGCCAATTATTCTGCAAAGGATTTTTTGAATTTCAATTATGGTTACAATGATTTCTCCAAAACATGTATTTTTCTGAAACAAGATAATTTAATTATTAGCTCATCAAATAATCTAAAAATATAAAACCTAAAATAATAAAAATGTCACTTATATAATATTATTATATATTTTATATTAATCTGATAGAAATTTTATAGTATATAAAGTCAACTATGTATTCTCAAATTCTTTCAGTAGCATAAGATTTTATGTCCAGTTTTACAACTCTACACAAATTTAGTGTTTGTAGATGGTCATCACTAAGTTGTATTTCTTGCTACATTCCTTGGAGACCAGTTTCTTACATATTGTATGTTGAAATTTAAGCTAATAAGATCTTTTATCAAATGAATAGCTTAAAAAGTGCTATAAATAGTAGTAAAAACTTTTTATGACTTATAATTCATATGCCAAAGAATACTGTATCATAAATACAGACATGCCCAATATAAATAACACTAATAAATGCCATGAAGGTAATGATAAATTCTGAAGAAGCAAAATAACTGATCAATAATCATTTGTGCACAATCAAACATCACAGCCTTTGTTAGCAAGACAGCCTTATCACAGCTGCATTAACTCTCTTTATACTCTATGTTCTCAAATATAAAATGTAACTAGCCTTGGTTTTTACTAGTAGTTGTGGTGAATTAGATAATACACTACTGAAAAAAATAAGTATAATTATAATTAAAATAATTGTTATAATAAGTACAAAATTATATTAATACAATGTCTAATACACAGTGAAGACTTAGAGCGATTAGAAATTTTTTGGTCTGATTTTGCCATAAATTACTTTGTCTCCAACAAAGTAAAAATTTTGCTTTAGTAATTTTTTTGTTTTAGTTATTAATTAATTTATAACTACTAGAAAATGCAGCTATTATTAATGCGGCACTCTAGTTATACTGACTTGACTACCAAATTTACTCTTTTTGACCTTAGTACTATTATGGTATGCAAATTTCATTAATAAAATGCTTTTAGGGACCTGGGAGATAGCATGGAGGTAAGGCGTTTACCTTTCATGCAAAAGGTCATCAGTTCGAATCCTGTTGCCCCATATGGTCCCCCGTGCCTGCCAGGAGCAATTTCTGAGCATGGAGCCCCTGAGCACTGCTGGGTATGACCCAAAAACAAAACAAAACAAAACAAAACAAAACAAAAAAAACCAAAATGCTTTTTAATATCTTTTTTTTTTTTTTTTGAGGGAGGGGTTTGGGCCACACCTGGATATGCTAGGGACTCCGACTGCCACTGCACTCAGAAATTGCTCCTGGCAGGCTCGGGGTTTGTGTGTGGGGGAGCCATCTGGGATGCTCAGAATTGAACCCGGATCCATCTCAGGTCTGCCACCTGCAAGGCAAACAACTATAACTTCCTTCCCTACTATTACTTTGTTCCCTAAAAGCTATTTTTTACCTTTCTCAAAAGTGTATTTCTAAAATTTCTTAAAATAGCTTTTGGTTAAGACTTGATATTTTTGTTGTTGTTTTTGTTTATTGTTGTTGTTTTTGGCTTGGGGCCACTTCTGACAGTTCAGGGGTTACTCCTAACTCTTTGCTCATGAATCATATTCCTGGTGATGTTCAAGAGACCATATGTTGAGGATGTTGAGGATCGGACGTGGGCCAGCAATGCAAATGCCCTACTGACAGTGCTACCCTTTCAGATCCAAGACTTAAAATTTTGGAATGAAATAACTCCCATGTCAGCCCACATCTGTGAATCTTGATTGGAGAGTCTAGGAAAAAAACATGGATAAGCAATGACACAGTTAAAAATCTGGACATTTGGAAAAAGTGCATCTGAAAAGAGAATTAAATCCTCATAAATATAGATGTAGAAAACAATAAATGAGAGGATATCAGTAGAGTTGAGGGAGGAGTCATATAAGAATTCAGACATGTCTATTTGTTGTTTTCTAATATTCTCTTACAAAACCAAAAGGAAGGGTCCAAAAGTAGTAGAGCAGAGGGTGTAAGGTGTTTTAGTGTAGATTGGTGTTGGATCCCAGGCATCCTACATGTTTTCAGAACCTATTAGGAATAATTTCTGAGCTTACAGCCAGGACTAACCATTAAGAGTCGCTATGTGTGATCCCAAAACAAAGCAAGAAAACAAGAGAAAATATATTTAACGTACATGCAAAAGTAACAGAATCATTATTATATATCTACTACCCAAAAGAAACAAAATAATCTATTTGTTTCTTATTTAAAATGGCATATTTTCTTGACTTTATTCTAATCTATGTGACTAATCTCTTGAACACTTTTCATTTCTTCATGCTCTACTATATTTTTTGTATTTCTTTATTCAAAAATATATTTTGTATTTAAGTTTTAAATATATAAGATTTAAGATTAATTTTGTCTAAATATTATTTGGTGAGACTTAAATATGATGATGTAATAACTTTAGTTCTATTTTCTTCCTCTACTTTGTGTTATATTTTATGAAAATAGCTTGATATAGCCCCAGAGTTTCCAAAGAACTACTAGGTGTTGTCCTTGAGATATTTCTGGTACTGTAGGGTTCAAGCATTGAATTGAGTTGCATGTACGTTAAATATATTTTCTCTTAATATAATAAATTATATTAACATATGTTATAGAGATAAAATAATAATTCTATACATCTCAAGAGTAAGAGTGGAGTGGACTGTACTTATCTACAAATGAACAAGTTAGTCCTCAACAGTGTAATGAATATTACACTAAAGAAGACTTACTACTAAATTACACTGAAGACTTACTACTAAGTAAAAGTGAAAACAATGATTTACTACTGAGTCATAATATAGCCCAAAGCAGAAACTTTATTTTTGCATTTATTTCTCCTGTCTCTTTTTCTTTTTTTTGGGGGGGGTCACACCCGGCAGTGCTCAGGGGTTACTCCTGGCTCCATGCTCAGAAATTGCTCCTGGCAGGCACGGGGACCATATGGGGCACCGGGATTCGAACCAATGACCTTTTTCATGAAAGGCAAACACCTTACCTCCATGCTATCTCCCGGACCCCTCTCCTGCCTCTTAAGTAACTCAAAGGTGATAAAGTGTCCAGTTGGATTTTTCACATACTTTGATTTTATATCAACATTTGAGTGGGCTCAGAGCTTAAAAATGTTTTTCTTTTTAATAATTGGAAGTATCTATACCAATTCAAGTATTGTCCAAGAGGGATATTTTGTATTTATTATAATGGACATTGAACAGAACTTTTTAACTCTAGAGAATAATACACTCTCTAAATGCTAAGGATATTTTCTATGCAAATGACCTTGAAATATAAGTAGAATAAATATACAGTGCTTCTGCAATAGTATTACATAGAATTGCAAGCGATCTACTGAGAACAATCTTCTAAAAATTTAGCCTGGATAAATATGTAAATTGGTACAAGTCTGGAGAGCAATTTTGCCAATAAAAACAATATTACACAACAAAACAGGAATACTCATGTTATAGAAAGCAGAGAAGTTAATCAAGTATCTAAACTAAAATATAGTAATAATAATGACAGAAAATGTAATACCACATATAGATTTTTCTCTTCGGGAATTCCTCAACTACCCACATACTGGGAAAAGGTGTCCACAGCAGGCCTTTTGAGGAACCCTGTGGGAGTTATTTAGTTCTCCCCATCAGGAAAATCTGGGGATACATCTGGTGGACTGAGCTCCCCTAAAAGTTCATGCATGCCATGGCAAAATACAATAAAATAAAATATGTATTTGAAAATATTTTTCCAAAATTTTATCTTATGTTTATATTTTCTTAGTATGTGGTTTTGTAAAGTATGAATTTTAATTTAAATAATGTTGTCTTGTAGATAATTTATCTTATAGATTTTATTTTTGCTAATAAGGCTAATATTTAGGGATCAGAGAGATAGCATGGCGGTAAGACGTTTGTCTTTCATGCAGAAGGTGATTGGTTCAAATCCCAACAATCTATATGGTCCCCCAAGTCTGCCAGGAGTGATTTCTGAACAAAGAAAGTGTAACCCCTGAGCACTGCCAAATGTGACCCCCCAAAAAAACCCATAAGGTTCATATTTCAAAAGTCTCTGATAATAGCATCTTCATCTAGAGTTCATTCTATTTTATTTTTTAGAGTTTTGAAATTTTCTGCTTTAAATTTATCTCTGTCATCATTTTAGTTTAATTCTGTAGTATGTAGGGTGTTCATTATAATCAATGTTTTTTATAGGTATGACCACTGTCTTAATATATTTCATGAAAATATGGTCTCTGTTACAACAGATTGTCTTGATTTCTTTATTAAAGATTAATTTACATATAATTTATTTTTGACTCTCAGTTCAATTAATTTTATCTATATGGTGCATTCATTTATCAATATTACACTGTCTGGATTACCATAGTTTCAAGTAGTAGTTGAAGTGGAATTGTGCCAGCATTCTTTGCCTTTATTTGTATCCTTCATATTATGCTAATTCCTGGGAACTTTTGCTTTTATATAAATTCTTATGTCAATATCTTAATATAAATTCCTGAGATTTTCATTAAAATTGCATGAAAATCAAATTGGGAAAAGCTATCTTGATAAAGAGAGTCTTCTCATCTATAAACATGATATAACTATGATTCATGAGAATATCTCCATTAATTTAGTTTCTTTTATTTTTAACACTTTTTTGTAACTTATGTAACTTTTCTTATATAACTATATTTTCTTATATAACTATTTTATATGTATTTGAGTTCTATATACTTGTATATATTTTATAGTTTGGGAGTGGTATTGCTAATGATATTGTTTTTATAGATAATAATAATAATGCATTATTGCTAATACATTATTATTATTACCTTATTTTATGAATCATGTCCAGTAGTGCTTAGGTATTATTCTTAACTCTGTGCTCAGAAGTGTCTCCTGAAAAATCATAAGCAGTGCCATGCATTTGAACCAGTCAGTGAAATGCAAGAGGTTTAACCACTGTACTATCTCTCCAACTCTGTGTGTTTTTTTGTTAAAACTCTGCTATTTTTATTGATGTAGGTTTAGGAAACTGTTGATTTCTTGTTCATTAAAACTCTGCTTAAATTTCTGATTAGTAACAGCCGAGATTTGAGTTTTATTTGTCTTTTGGTTGGTTTGTTTGTTCGGTTTAGTTTGCTTCTTTTAGATTTTCTACAAAGATGATTTTATCATCTGAAAATTACCTTGATTTGTTTTTCTTCCAGTATTTTTAATCCTTTTTTGAAACCTTTTGTTTCCTTGTTGGTTGGTTAACACTATGAATACACATGCACACAGGTGAAAGAAAAAAATTCTTCATGTGATTCTGATCATAATGAAAACCCTCTATTGGAAATAGTTCTAATATATGTCAGTTTATTTTGCTATATATTTCTGCTTCATATTATCTAATTAATAAAGTTTACTTCTGTTCATAGATTAGAAGTAAACTGGAGTAAAAGTCTGTCAAGTTTTGAAGATTTATTTTGTGTACTTTTTTGTGTTTTTATTTTGGGGGAGGTCTATTTTCATGATGCTCAGACTTCTAGCTCTGTCTCTAGGGCTTATTCCTGGTTCTGTAGTTCTGTGAAAGAAGGACCATATAGGACTGAACCTGGGTCATAATATAGGGTTACAGAGGATAAGTGTCATGCCTGGAATACTGCTCAGTCTGATCTCTAGCACCACAAGGTTCTCTGAGTATCACTAGAGGCAACCCCGGAGGTACCTAAGCACTACTAGGTGTGATTTTTGATGCCTCAAGCAAAATTGTGTGGCCCAGATAATGCCCAGTACTGAAGGATATATATGCAACATTGCATCCACAGTATCTTGCAATGAATCGCCTTGCCTGATGGTTAAGAGATCAGACAGAACTAGCTCTCAAACTCATGGAGCGTGCCTGGGACCCTCCCAATTTTGAATATCCACCCCACAAAAAAGGGAGAATGACAGGTACTTGATTTCACTCATATGATACATATAGAAACAAGACAAAGTGACACTAAAATCAAACCATTAGTTTGACCAGAATTGAATTTATCAAAGGAGTGGACTGTGGTAGAAGGGTATCAATTATAGGAAGTGGTATTATCTGTTAATATTGTACTCCTAAACTGACCAACATGCTTGTACAATAATGTTTACCAGAACAAAATTAAATAGATAAGTTATGTATAGAATGATTTATTCCTAATGTTAAATTTATTGCGTTCCAGACCAAATTTAAGACAACCTGACTTTAACAGGATTAAATCAGTTTTATATAGGTATATTTTTCTTATATATATTTTTGGAGTTTTTTAACTTTATTTAAGAAGAGAGGACACATTTTTAATTCTATATACTCTTGAAATTTCTATATAAGATTATAATCATTTTTAAATTATCTTCTATAACAGAGAAATTTTGAAACTGAAGACTTTCTGAGCATTGTGATACTCAAAAATATAGATCATTTGAAACACAAAACTTCTTTTGATATATAATCTATTTGGGTTTTCATATTCACTAGTACTCCTGTATCACATTACAATATTTTCAGTTCAGTCTTACAAAATCCAGTGTTAATTCCTGTTCTCATATTTTCCAGAACTATTTTACTTTCTTTTCTTTTCTTTTTTGGGGGGGTTGGGGGAGGCGTCATACCTGGTGATGCTCAGCGGTTACTCCTGATTATGCATTCAGAAATTGTTCCTGTCTTGGGGGACCATCGAGGATGCTGGGAGATCAACCAAGGTCCGTCCTGGGTCAGCCGCGTTTAAGGCAAATGCCCTACCACTACACTATAGCGCCAGCCCCTATTTTACTTTCTTGCACAAATGTCCTTTAGGTATTGAATTGAGAGTCCTCATATTCATTTCTTACCTATATCATCTTACTTTTCTCTATTAAAATGGTAATATTTTATACTGCTATTTTATTAATTCTTTAATTCATTCTACACATTCATTTATGGCCTTTTTAATAGAGAACTTAGGTATTTTGTCTTACTATTTCATGTACTGGTACTAATAATATATTGTGACAATTGTTAAGTATTGATGACTATATATTTAGTAATATAATATAGTTGCAAGTATTCGAAAGTCCAACATGTTATAAATCTATTCAGTAAAAATTAAGATTTTACATCTCTTCAATTTTCTATGAGAGGCCTCTATTACAGTTCTCTGACTCTGAATATTATAAATAATATATTATAATATATTAACTATAATGTAATATAATATATTATAAGTAATTCCATATAATTTTATATTATAATTATAAATTTATAATTTTATATTACATATTAAACCTGTTTTATCACAGTATTTATTCTGTTATAATTTTAGAATTACCTGGAAACAACTTCTGTGTTCTGTTGCATGTGAGAGAAACTGACTTCAATAAAATGGGTTCCCATACTTTAGTGTACATTTTTTAAATCTCAGAATTTTCCTTTCCATGTTTTTAGCACATAATAGGTAACTCTTAAAATACTAGGTAGATTAAAATATCTCTTTTTTTTTTCAGGCTGGACAGCAGCGTTGGTGGGAACAGGAGATTAAAATAAATGGGAATATTCAAAAGGGAGAATTAATTACATATAACTTGACCGAACTAATTAAACCAGAGGCTTATGAAGTGCGACTGACTCCTCTCACCAAATTTGGTGAAGGAGATTCAACAATTCGTGTCATCAAATATAGTGGTAAGTAACCTTTAACATAAAGGTGCATATTTGTGGACCAGATAGATAGTACAGGGGTGAAAGTGCTTTCCTTTCATGGAACTGACTGAGTTTCAATTCTCAACAATATATAATGCCCCAAGAATTTTAAGTAATGTTCTCTGAGAATAGAATCAGAATAAAGCCCAGACTCTCTTCAGGTGTTACTCTCCAATACCAAAATATAAAAGTGGTAAGTTTCATATTAAGATACTGAAAAATTTAGGTGACACCTTTCAAATTTTGATGCAAGCCAAAATCTCACATATATACTAGTGAGTCATCACACAAATACTGAAAACCTAGACTACAGAGATAGTGCTGTAGG
>PVKC010011658.1:0-24424 GCA_004027635.1 Crocidura indochinensis | reverse complement strand
CATGTATTTTTCCATCAAACTGGAAAGTGAGTTTTGCTGGGTACAGAATTCTAGGTGAAGCATTCATTTCATTCAGTCTTGTCACAATATCCCACCACTGCTTTCTGGCCTTGAGTGTTTCTGGTGACAGGTCTGCTGTAAATCTCAAGGATGCTCCCTTGAATGTAATTTCCTTTTTTGATCTTGCTGTTTGCCGAATTATGTCTCTATCTGTGGGATTCGACATTGAGACTAGGATGTGCCTTGGGGTATTTTTTCTGGGGTTTCTTTTGGTTGGTACTCTTTGGGCATGCAGGATTTGATCACATACATTCTTTAGCTCTGGAAGTTTCTCTTTAATGATATTCTTGACCGTTGATTCTTCCTGGAAATTTTCTTCCTGGGTCTCTGGGACTCCAATGATTCTTAAGTTGTTTCTGTTGATCTTATCATAGATTTCTATTTTCATCTGTTCCCATTCTTTGACTATATTTTCCATTATCTGTTCATTTGTTTTAAGTTTTCTTTTCCAATCTCTCCCGCTGTATGAAGTTGTTATTTATCTCATCTTCCACAGCACCAATTCTATTCTCAGCTTCTTCTACCCTGGTGTTGAGATCATCCATTTTACCATTCAATTCATTTACTAAGTTTTTCAGGCCTGCTAATTGACATGTTATTTCAGTTTGGAGTCTTGTGATTTCTGTCATCATATTTTCTTGGTTCTTATTAGTGTTCTGTTCAACTCGATCCATGGTTTCTTTGAGTTCTTTGAGTATCTTCCATATTGCTTTTCTAAAGTCCTTTTCTGAGAGATGGATTAGTTCGTTGGTCATTATCTGGTCATCAGAATTGTCATCTTCGTTCTCTATGTCTGATGCTGGCCTGCGTTGTTTCCCCATTGTCACACTTGTATTGTGGGTTTTTCTTCGTGTTGTGGTGGTATTCATTGGATAAGTATTGTATGCAGCCACACTCCTCTGACTCTGCCCTTTCTGGGTGGGTCGATTTGCCTACAAGGGAATGGAGTCCTCCGTGGATGAAGCCTCATCAGGATCAGATCTTAAGCCCAAGCACACAGCAGATAAGGCAGTCCAGAGAGAAATTCTGGACTTCAGAGTGAAATCAGGCCGAAAATGCAGCACAGCACAGAGACAGACAGAAAGGTGTGCTTTCATCTGAGTTCTAATTATAATTAGATTTCCTTTGAAGCAAGCTGGCTCACCAGCAGGAATGCTGATGAGATTGGGTCTCAGGCAGCTGGAAACCGTATGACCTGAGATGACCTCTGCTCCCCTCTGAGTCCCGACAGAAAGCAGCAGGAATCAGTGTGCATACGTTTCCACCTGCCTCTGAAACAGGCAGCCTCACCTGCAGGAATGCTGATGAAATTCAGACTCAGGCAGCGGCAGGAACACTGATGAGATCAGGTCTCAGGCAGCTGGAAACAGCATGACCCAAGATGGCCTCTGTGCCCCTCTGACTCCCGACAGAAAGCAGCAGGAATGAGTGTGCATACGTCTCCACTCACCTCTGAGACAGGCAGCCTCACCTGCAGGTAAGCTGATGAAATTCAGTCTCAGGCAGCAACAGAAACGCTGATGAAATATTATGCAGCTGTCAGGAGAGATGAAGTCATGAAATTTTCATATACATGGATGTACATGGAATCTACCATGCTGAGTGAAATAAGTCAGAGGGAGACAGAGAGATGTAGAATTGTCTCACTCATCTATGGGTTCTGAGAAAAATGAAAGTCATTTTTGCACCAATCCTCAGAGATAATGGGAGGAGGGCTGGAACTTCCAGCTCACTTCATGAAGCTCACCACAATGAGTGGTGAATGCAGTTATAGAAATACCTACACAGAGAACTATCCTAATCATATTCATGAATGAGGGAATTGGAAAGTCTGTATGAGAACGGGTCTCAGGCAGCTGGAAACCGCATGACCCAAGATGGCCTCTGCGCCTCTCTGACTCCCACAGTAACCTTTAATTTTTCTTAAAACCCATAGATGAGTTCTATTCTATTCTGTATCTTTCTCTCTCCCTCTGACTTATTTTACTTAGCATGATAGATTCCATGTATATCCACAATTAAGAAAATATCATGATTTCATCTTTCCTGATGGCTGCATAATATGCCATTGTGTATATGTACCACAGTTTCTTTAGCCATTCTTCTATTAAGGGGCAATTTATTCCAGAGTCTGGTTATTGTAAGTAGCACTGCAATGAATCTAGGTCTAAGGAAGGGATTTTTGAAAGTATTTTTGTGTTCCTAGGGTATATCCCTCGGAGTGGTATAGCTGAATCATATGGGAACTCAATTTCCAGTTTTTTGAGGAATTTCCTTATTACTTTCCATAAAGGCTGGATTAGGCACCATTCCCACCAGCAGTGAATAAGAGAACCTTTCAATTGTTATTGAAAAAAATTTACTTAGAAAGATGTGAAGGAGCTTGAAAGAGTGAGCCCAGAACGACTTTTGGGAGGAGATTATATACAATTTCTCCAAATGTCCTGGAGTTCTCTGCATACATAAAAAATTAATCTGGGTGTTGTCACAGGGAAATTCTTATACTGTTGGTGGGTCTTCATAATCTCATTAAGATCTTAATTGTTTCCTAGCTTCTCCTTTTCTGAGGGCTTCTTGTGGTGGACCCTTGGTTTCTCCATCTCCAAATAGCTAAAAAGATTCCTCCCTGTGATATTAGGGCTTTTTCAGGGCTCAGAAACTCCTTAAATTTATTTCAGGGTTGAGTCACATAAGTTTTGTTATTTCAAAAGTTCATTACTAAACACTTACTCCCTTAAACCTTTAAGGGGTCTTATGGTGAAGATCCTATTTTGTAACTTCATGCTGATAAATGGGCATAAACCCTGCCTGCCTATATAATGTGAGCAAAAAAAAAAATTTTTTTTTGCTTGGTTTAGTTTTTAGCCACACCAGCAGTTCAATCCTGCACTGAAGGATTGCTCCTGGCAGGGGATCTTATCAGGTGTTAATTATTAAATTGGGTCAGCAGAACTCCAGACAAGAGACCTTTCCCCACCCCCATCATCTTATCTGCTTTACTATCTTTCCAGCCTCAGAAAATTAGAGAATTTTGAAAAACATTAGGCCCTAAAGGAGAACAAATTTTCCCAGCCCACTGAGAGTGTTTAAGGAAACAAGAAAATGATGACCGTAATAAAAGAGCTCTGAAACTTTGTCTATTTTAATTGGTTATCTTTTTGTTTGTTTTAGGGTTTAGTTTTTTGTTTGTTTGTTTAGTTTCGGTTTTATTTGGGGGTTACATCTGGTGATACTGAGAAATTACTGTTGGCTCTGCACTCAGAAAGTACTCCTGTACCTCCTCTTTCTATACAGTCAGTGTAACGAACACAGTGTGATGAACACCAGTACAACATTCCTATAACCAGTATCTCAAAGTGTCCTTTTTCCCAGCCCCATTCTGGCCTGTACTCTAGACAGTCTTTCTACTTTCCTCATTCAGTCACATTTTGTTATGATAGTTCTCAGTGTAATTATTTCTGCGACTGCACTAAGCAATCCCAGTGGTGAGCTTCATGTCAGGAGCTGGACCCTCCAGTCTCTGAGAATCATTACACAAATGTTTTTCTTGTATGCACCCCATATACACCTCAACACAGGCCCTTTGCCTGGTCTGTATGTATTGTGAATTGGGGGACAAAAAAAAAGAAATTACTTTTGGTGGTTTTCTGGGTACTATATAGGAAGCCAGGGAGAAAAACAAATTCACTTCCTGAAAGGCACGTGCCCTATCTCCCCAGCCTCCTAAATGACTATTTCTAGTATAATAAATAAATTATAGCAATAAAGAAATTATCACATATTTTGTGGGTTAGAATTTAATAATTTACCAAATTAATTTTCTTTTAGGGGAAGTCCAAAAATCAGCCTTTTAACACTAAAATCAAAGTGCAAGCAAGATTGGTTTTTTTGAAAGATCTCCAGCTTGTCTAGTCAAATCTCCTATGCCTGCCAGTTATTATAACACTTGTGATTATCTGGATCATTTGGGATTATCTGTCCATGAAAATTATCCTTAACTTCATCAAAACTGTAAAATTCCTTTTGCCATGTAAGGTGACATTCACAAGTTCTGGGAATTAGTCCATTATTCTGCCTGCCACAAATAAATACCACTACAAAATGTAGCAAATTTAATTGATGTTACGCATAATTTCTAAATTCTAATTTGGTGTTGCAGTTGTTGATCATCTTCATATATTGTTGAGAAGGTGGTAGTGTGCTGTATAGACTGTTCCAAAAGGAAATTATATTTTACTGGAGATGACATGATTTCCTCATGTTGTGGATTTCATTTTTCAACTGAAAAGCAAAATGGCTAAAACTGTCTTACTTTCTCTTATAAAATCCACCAAATTATCCTCATTTGTCACTTTGTTAAGAATAGGAAAAAATTATTTTAAAATTTGAATAATTTCACAAATTAAGATCTAGAGGTCTAGTTGAAAATTTAAAAACAAGAAAGGAAGGAAGGTAGGGAGGGGGAAAAGGAAGAGGGGAAAGAGGGAAAGTAAAAAAGAAGGAAGAAAAGATGGAATGTGGAAGGAAAGATTTCCAAACATATATTTTACTAATTGTATTTTTCAGTAGAGATTTCGGAATGATTTGAGAGATCTATGTTTTAGCAACAAGACAAGCTTAGTAAAACAAAATCAACTATAGGTAAAGCTACTCATTAGGTTCATTATAGAATGAAAACAACAATGTTTTCACAATCCAGTTGTTGGTTATATCAATTTATTTTTTAAACTCATCACAGTTTAAAGGTGTCAATCTGGACAATTTCCAGATGATTAATATTTTCACTAAAAGGAAAAGCATGCACGGATGCAGGGGTGTATTAAACCTGGGATAGGCAAGACACCATGGAGAATTGGTGATATCTGGGTTAAATGAGATTTATGAATTTAGACAAAACCTTACCAACTTACTTGCTTTTACTGTAGACCTTTATCTAGGAAATTAGTAGGGGAATATGTAGCAGAATTAAAAGAGAATAAATAAGATTAACTAGATATGTTGCACTATGAATTCCAAATCATTCTCTACATGTTTTAAAAAAAATCAATGTTAACTTATTTCCCCCCTTGATTCAGTGATGATTCTTTTAGATATGATTATTTTCTATATCTGTTAATAACAGATAGATTTTACATTTTTTGAAAATAATTTAACCCCCAAACCTGTCATGAACTACTAATAAATACAATAGGAAAAGAGTACAATAAATAAGAATACAGATTGGGAGCTGAAAGGGTTGAACTCAAATCCTATTTTGCCAATTTAGATGGTTCTAGATTAGCATTTCCCAAATAGAGGCAAAGGCTTTCTCTGAACTTCCAAGATATCCCAAAGGGACAGAGGGTGGAAAATCACATAAAAGAGTCTACTGCAGGGGGCCGGGCGGTGGCGCTGGAGATAAGGTGCCTGCGCTAACCTAGGACGGACCAGGTGCCAGGAGCGACTTCTGAGCGAATAGCCAGGAGTAACCCCTGAGCATCACCGGGTGTGGCCCAAAAACCAAAAAAAAAAAAAAAAAAAAAAAAAGAGTCTACTGCACAAAAGTAGAAGTCTTCCATTTATTTGTACAGGGAGGAGACAGGAAGAAAAACAATGTTGAATGGTGGCATAGTTGAAAAAATAATTGAAAAACATGCTTCTAGACAACTGTTCTTAACTCACTAAAGAATAAATATTAGGAGCCGGAGATATAACACAGCAGGGTTTGTCTTGCAAGCAGCCAACCCAGGACCTAAGGTGGTTAGTTCGAATCCTGGTGTCCCATATGGTCCCCAGTTCCTGACAGGAGCTATTTCTGAGCAAAAACAAACAAACAAACAAACAAAAAGAATAAATGTTAGGATGACACCACAAAAGTAATTATTTTGTAAAATAATCAGTAATAGAGTATTTTTCTTTTCAAAGTTAAAGTTTTTTATGACTGAATTTCGAGTCATATAATGTAAAGCATTCTTCACCTTTTACACGTTTTCCCCCACCAAAGTACCCAGTTGCCCTCCCATCCTCCTCTCTCCCCCGAACCCCTGCCTTTCTCTGTGGCAGACATTTTTCTTTTCTCTTTGTCTCTTTCTCTCGTCTTTTCCTGTTTTTTGTTTCCTTTTAGTCACTATGGTTACTAAAAGTGTATTATACATATCGCTTTATTTTATTTCAGCACCAATTCTTGTCTGGAGGGATAATTTTCAACTATCAATGTCATAGTGGTCCCTTCTCTGCCCTAGGTGAACTCTCCCACTATTTGTGGCGAGCTTATTACAAGGACTGGTCCTCCTGGCTTTAGCTCTATTGTCTCTGGATATTATTACCATATTATCTTTTTAATATCCAAAAATGAATATTATCATTCTATATCTATTACTCACCCTCTGATTCTTTTCATTCAGTATAGTACTCTCCATATCCATCCATGTATAAGAAAATTTAATGACTATTTTTTTCTAAAAGCAGTATAGTATTTCATTGTGTGGTTGTACCACAATCTCTTTAGCTAGTCATCTTTTTTCAGACACTTGGGTTGTTTCCAGATTCTGGCTATTGTGAATAGTACTGCAATGAATATTGGAATGCAGAGGGATTTTCTGAATTGTGTTTTTAGACTCTTGGGTATATTACTATAGTTGGTATTGCTGGATCATATGAAATCCCAATTTCTACTTTTTCAAGGAGTATCAATATTGTTTTAAAAAAAAGACTGGAACAATCAACATTTCCACTAGTAGTAAATTAGAGTCCCCCTCCTCCCAACATGCAATCACCATTGGTTGTTCTTGCCCTTTTTTATGGCACAACAAAATCTAAATATGACAGTGAAAGTAAAATGCAGGTGAGGAACTATTTATTCTTTACCCTGCTAAAGAGTTTAATCTCAGAACATCCACTGTTTTATAGATTTTCTCACATCTTAGCCTATAATCTTTCTCTCTATATCTTTCAAATCTCTCTCAATATTTCTCTAAAATAAAGCAATTATTAATTTATCTCACCAATAATATATCACAACTGACTTAGGAAAATAATAACCAATAAGATAATGGAAAGAAGGATTTCTGTATTCTAGAACAGCATTCACCACACTAAATTCAGGTTCGAGCATGATGAAGATAAAGGCCTGTTATGAAGCACATTTACAGCTTCCAAGAAAACTTTTTTATTTTCTTTCTGGAATAAACCACTTTATCTTCTTGAGTTTAATTATGCACAATTGTGGGTCTCCTCTAAAATGCAATAAACAAACATTGGTTTTATTCCTTTAGAAGAACAAAATATATCCAGTGAAGAAAATAAGAAAGCTTTAAAAAGAATTTTAAAAAAACTTCTTGTTTAAAAACGGGGAGAATTGTAGTCTCATTTTTTTCTCCTGCTTCAAACCACATTGAACAAAGTTTGTTAAGTGAAGATGAATAAGTTCAGTAAGCATCATCAGCCTACATTACCAAAACTATTCTTTCTTTTTTTGTTGTTTTTGGGCCATTCCCAGTGGTACTCAGGGGTTACTCCTGGCTCTACACTCAGAAATCACTCCTGGTAGGTTCAAGGGACCATATGGAACACCAGGGATTAAATCCGGGTCTGTTGCATGCAAGGCAAACACCTAGCCCACTCTGTGATTTCTCTGGTTCCACAATATTCTTTTTCAAGCCTCTTACCATCTTTCAAAAGGATTAGATGGCACAGCTGTGCAAAATAATTAGAAAAATTCTAGAAAATGAGATCAGAACAATTGAGTCTGGACATTGACACATTATGTAACACCAGTCTGATTTTGTCAACATGTCAGAGTTGTCAATTAGTGTAGAATCAGTGGTGCTTGCAATACTTCTAACTCTGTGCTCAGGGATAACTTGTGGTGATACTCAATAAATTTCACGATACTAGGAAATGAACCATGATTGACTACATCTTAATTCCTGTATTGTGTCTCAGATCCCTTCTCCTTGATTTATTTTTCTCATATTTTCCTCAATAAAATCCAAGGCAATCTAATACTGTGGCTTAAAATTGCAAGATTTATATAGATACTATGAGATCATATAAATTGAATAATAGAAAGCCTTATGTCATCCTTAGAAAATAGAAATTAGGGGTCGGAGTGGTGGCACAAGCTGTAAGGCAAGCGCTAGCCTGGGACAGACCATGGTTCAATCCCCCAGCATCTCATACAGTTCCCCAACCCAGGAGTAATTTTGATCACATAGCCAGAAGTAACCATCTTTGGGTGTGGTCCAGAGTGTGTGTGTGTGTGTGTGTGTGTGTGTATGTGTGTGTGTGTATGCGTGTGTGTATACATATAAGTCCTCTAAAATATTTCTTGTGATTTCTCTTTTTGCATTACTTTATCCTATTATCATAACCTCACTCTCTCAAGTGTTTAAATATATGAACTTTTTTGTTTTTGTATTGGGGTTGGAATCTATGATTATTTTGGTTTAGCTTTATCTGTTCTCTTGTTTATTTATTTATAATCCCATATGAGTGAAATCATCCAGTATTTGTATTTTTCATGATTTATTTCATTTAGCACTACTCTTTTAGATTCTTACATATTGTCAAAAATTATAATATTTCATTTCACATTTCATTGTGTATCTATCTATATTATAGTTTCTTTATCTTCTCATCCATAATTGGCAATGATAATTGTTTTGATATTTTTGGCTGCTGTAAATAATGCTTTAATGAATGTATGTCTGCATATTTGTCTGGATTAGTATTTAAGATACCTAGGAGTAGAAATTCTGGGTCAGATGATAGATGAATTTTTGTTTTGTTTTGTAGCCACGCCCAATTATGCTCAGGACTTATTCTTGGCTCTGGGCTCATTCATGCAAGTGCTCTCATGAGACTATATGTGTTGCAGGGATTTAAATTTGCATTGGCTGCATGGATGGCAAAAGCCTTATAAATTATTATAGGTATTTTAAAATGTTTGTTGCTCATATGATTTTTATTATATGAATTTTTGGAGAAATAAAAATAGTGTTTATTTGTTAGACTCCATTTCAGGAAATATCTACTACATTGACCACAAACTGGCTAGATTATTTTAAGGAAAAAAGTGAATTCTAATAAGGTTGTACAGTATAATCAATTTAAACAAGTAATCAATTCTTGAGTATTTCAAGTCTGGTCCTAGTCATGTTTTAACCTAATGGTCTTAAAAGTATCTCAGTAAAAGTTACTGATTTTTATCCATAGAATAAGGTCACCTTGCAAAATTGGCCTATGACTCACTTTTCAGTGATATGAAATCTGAGCAAACTATTGCTATAATAGAATTCTGGGAAGGTTCTAGAGAGCACATTGTGCCAAGAGAGTTTTGTGCCCAGTTTCAAACTGCTTATAATGGGTATTTTTCCAATGCCCCCTATAAAAACCAGCAAACAATAAAGTATCTGATGTATTCTATTACTGATTAATTGATGAGAAGTGTAGTGTTTGGACTCTGTGAGATTTGGCAGATCCAGGATACACAAAGTTTCTCTTTTCACTGACCTAGTTGCTAAAATGAAGCTTTTCCTGTTTCTTCTCACAATTAATTTAGCCCTTTTATTTTATTTATTTATTTTTTGGTTTTTGGGCCACACCCGGCGGTGCTCAGGGGTTACTCCTGACTGTCTGCTCAGAAATAGCTCCTGGCAGGCACAACAGAAAACACCTCATGAGGGCATGTCATCAGAGGTAGGCTTGCTCCACCCACCAAGGGCAGTTCACGACCCTGCACATCTTCTAGTGAATAAATCCCACACAACACAAAAAAACAGCACACTACAACTGTGGCAATAGGGAAACAGTGCAGGCCAAAACCCTGCATAGAGAATAAAGATGGCATCTCTGATGACCCAATAACTGCAAACCACTTATTTTGCCACTCAAATAAGGAGCTTAGAGAAGAAATATGGAGGATGTACGCAGAACTTAAAGAAAACATGGCTTGAGCTGAATGAGCCACAAATAAAAACCAAGTGGATGTGAAAATAGAAACAAGAAAACTGCAAAATGAAATAATGGGACTAAAATCTTGGTAGGTGAAGTGAAAGCCTTACTCAAAATCCTCTCCAACAAAGTACAGCAGCTAAGGACAGAATCAGTGAGTTAGAAGATGAAATGCATAACAACTCCATAAAACAAAAGAGATTGGAAAAAGTTTTAAAGAAAATTATCAGACAATGGGAAAAATCCCCAAAGAATTGGAACAAAGGAAAATAGAAGTATTTAATAAACTCAACAGAAACAATATAAGAAACAATGGAGTCCCAAGAGGCCCAGGAAGAAAATTCCCAGGAAGAATCAACAGTCAAGAACATCATTGCAGAGAAACTCCCACACCTAAAGAGTGCATGCAACTAGATCCTGCATGCTCGAAGAGTACCAGCTAAAAAAGAATGAAGTAAAGCACACAAGAAACATCCTAGTATCAATGACAATCCCAACAGATAGGGATAGAATACTAAAAGCAGTAAGATTAAAAAGAATAACTATGTAAAAAGGAGCATCCTTAAAATTTACAGCAGACATGTCACAAAACCCTTAAGGACAGAAGGCAGTGGTTGGATATGGTGACAAAACGCAATGAAATCAATGCTTTGCATAGAATACTGCACCCAGGAAGACTCGCATTCAGATTTGAAGGAAGCAAACATAGCTTCATAGATAAACAACAGCTCAGAAACTTTACAGGCTCAAAATCAGCCTTAAAAGAAAAACTGAAAGGTCTACTTTACTAGAAGACAAACAGACATACCAAACTCCTATATAAAGATGACACTAAATCCCATGGCAATTATCTCTCAACAACAATGGACAAAATGCACCAGTTAAGAGAAGCAGAGTGGCAGAATGGATCAAAAAGCTGAATCCAATATTCTGCTGCCTATAAGAAACACATCTGAATAATCACAACAAACAGACACGAAATCAAAGGTTGAAAGGACAATCATTCAAGAAAACAACTCTTTTAAAAACTCTGGAGCAGCCTTATTATCAGATGATACAAATTTTAGACTCAGAAAAGTTATAAGGGGCAAAGATAGACATTTCATTATAATCAAGGGATATGTACAACATAAAGAAATCTCACTTTTTTGGGTTTTGGGTCCTTCTTTTTTTTTTTTTTTTTTGGTTTTTGGGTCACACCCAGCAGTGCTCAGGGGTTACTCCTGGCTCCATGCTCAGAAATTGCTCCTGGCAGGCACGGGGGACCATATGGGGCACCGGGATTCGAACCGATGACCTTTTGCATGAAAGGTAAACGCCTTCCCTCCATGCTATCTCCCGGGCCCCATTGGGTCATTCTTAAACATATATGCACCCAATGAGGGACCAGCAAAATATTTAATACAATTTTGACAAATCTGAAAGAAGACATCAAGAGCAACACAGTAATAGTGAGAGACCACAACACCACATTGTAACCCCTTGATAGGTCAACCAGGCTGAAATATAACAATAAAATAAAATAAAATACTAGTTCTGAAAAGAGAAATGGAAAAAAGTGGCCTAGTAGATATATGCAGGGTATTCCATCCTCATAAAACTGGATACACATTCTTCTTCAATGCACATGGGTCATTCTCCAGGATAGACTGCATGCTGGCCCATGAAACATATCTCCATAATATCAAGAAGATAAAAATTGTACAGACTACCTTCTCAGATTACAAGGAACTTGTGATTGATTAGAAGTAAACTATAAATAGACACAGAACAAAAACTTTTTTTTTTGGGGTCACACCGGCAGCGCTCAGGGGTTACTCCTGGCTCCATGCTCAGAAATTGCTCCTGGCAGGCACGGGGGACCATATGGGGCACCAGGATTTGAACCGATGACCTTTTGCATGAAAGGCAAACGCCTTACCTCCATGCTATCTCCCGGGCCCCAGAACAAAAACTTTTAACACCTGGAAATTAAACAGCTCACTACTGAACAACCAATGGGCCAAAGATGAAATCAAACAGGAAATCAAAAGATTCCTGGAAACAAATCAAATGAAGACACAAATTATCAGAATTTGTGAAGCACAGAAAAAGCGGTACTAAGAGGAAAATTTATAGCTTTGCAAGCACGTATCAGAAAAGAAGGGACCTACATAAATAACTTAATGACGAAGCTTATAAAATTAGAAAACAAAAAATTTAAATAAATGTAAAGAAAAATGGTGCTGGAGAGATAGCACAGCTATAGGGCATTTGCCTTAGACACAGAAGGATGATGGTTCAAATACCAGCATCCCATATGGTCCCCCAAGACTAGGTATAGAAAACATTAACAGTTACTGGTAATTCTTTAATAACTGAAATCTCTTTAGGTATATATACATATGTATATGTGTGTGTTTGTGTGTGTTACATAAAACAATTTTGAGGTGGAGGTCTCCTCAAAATGATGTTCAGATGATGTTCAGAAGTTACTCCTAGTTATGCACTCAGAAATTGCTCCTGGCTTCGGAAATCATATGGGATGACAGGGGATCAAACCACAGTCTGTCCTAGGCTAGTGCATGCAAGGCAGACATCTTACCACTTGTGCCACCTCTCTGGACCTATAAAACAATTTTTTAGTTATTTTAAAAATGGCATATTTGATTCTACTGACATCTATGTGTGGTGGACAGGATTACTGTATCTCCATTTGTAAATAAATTAAATAGCATCTGTGGGAAACTAATATTTTTAATTTTATATCCAATTGGTTTCTTTAATATTCAATAACAATGGTACTCAAATGTCTTCCTCAAGGCAAGCATCATTTTTAAGTAATTTAATTTTTTAACAATGAATTTATCTCCTACTACAAACCAGAAACTCCTATCAGGATTAGTATGCCAAGAACTTTAAAAGTTAGAGAGGGATAGAAATACAATACAAGCTTCAAACATATTTTTTTTTCTTTCTAAGTGTATTAAAAGAAGGACTTGAGAGTCAGAGTCTGAGAATAAGAAATTGCTTATATAATTTGAGCCAAAATGGGAAATGTGGTTTTATCTGATAAAGCATATGATTACTCCATGTAATGCCTCTCTGAAATAATCTTATTTATTCGTTGTTGGGGACAGATAAAAAACTATAATATAATTTTTTATTTAGTATGTAATTGGATTGTTTTAGGTGGCCTCCTACTTTCCTCTTTATTTAAACTTTATACAATTGCAATTTTCCTTCTCCATGTAGTTTCCCACTCACTGTCCTCAACTCTCTGTACATGAAGCAGGGAGATCTGCTTTCTCCAGAGAGAACATCTCCTGGATTATTTTAATTGGTAGGCCCCACCCTCTCTAGGTTTGGAAATCTCCAGATTTCTAGTGAAATCTTCTCAGCATTGTAAATGTAGGAAGGGTGGAGGTATCCATGATCTCACACTTCCATTGTATAAATAGGTCACTTCCAGATAAAGTACTCTGAAATGCTACAGCCGGAAGAGAAAGACTGATTTCCAAATATTCACAGTCCCACTACTCATTCATTCAGTGACAGGTCTCAGTACCCTAAGTCAAATGTTTTGCTAAACCATTACTTCAGTTGTTCCAATATTGTGAAGGGTGTATTGTCATTTTCATAAGAAGTATCTGGAAAGAAGCATGTCATATTTTTTACTATATTTGCAACAATAAAATAAGTATAAATATGTTGAAGGAAATGGTTTTTCCTTCTCCCTTGACACTGTGCTAAAGAAACTGTAGCAATTCACAAATACTATTGCCTTTGTTTCTCCTTGCTGGGATCCTACTGCCAATTTCCTCTCTGTTTTTTTTCCATGGATGCAATCAGTCCAGGACATAAGCAACAGTAAATAGAATGTTTTGTAAGTAATAGAATGGTACAGCTACTCAAAGGATCCTCTCTAAAAAGCACATGAGCCAAGAATGCTGAAGGTGGTCCACAAGTCAGAATCTTTATTTATTTTCCTATTCTGAAATTGTCCTCACAAAATTTTCCAACAAAAAATGTACAAAGATGGGGCTGGAGCAATAGTAGGGCTATTGGGGCATTTTTCCTTACATGCAATCAACCTGAATTCCGTCCCTGGCATCCTTTATGGTCCCTGAGTACTGCCAGGAGGAATTCTTGAGTGTAGAGCCAAGAGGAAGCCTGAGCATCATTGGGTGTGCTCTAGCCCCCAACAAAAATGAAAAAGAGAAAGAGAAAAGAAAAAGAAAAATCTTCAAAGAATGCCAGGTTTCAGCTTGAAGCTTTAATAGGACACTTGCCTGTCAAGTTTAATTGGTTTCAATCCCTGAAACTGAAAGAGAGTGAGAAAAAGAGAGAGATAGAGTGAGAGAGACTCTTACAGAAGGATTCAGAGTATATATTCAATCAAATTGAAGTGTGTTAATTTTTAAAATAAAATATATCAGTGTTATATATAACATGCCAGTGTTAAAGCACATCTGCTTCTGGATTTCATACAGAATAGTTGTGCTTAAATTTAGTAGCTGTGAGGTTTGCATTAAGCCAGTCAAGAAGGATGGGCTTGCAAAGCCCCAAGGCTACCATTTCAAGGAGTTGCATTATTTTCTACCTCAAGGAATAATCAGGTACATCTAATTATTCAAGAGCATTATGGTGCTGCATTTACCAAGCTCTGTTTGTTTGCTAAAATAATGGACTACCTTTCTATAACAAAGAGAACATGCTCTAGCAATACACCTTATTTATTGACAGAAATTTGGCAAAAGGTACAGCAATAACAAATGCAGTCTAGTGATGCACTCTAATATAAAATGATTTTCATACTCTTAAAAACATTTATTTATCTAGCAGCTGAATATTCATTGATTACATACTCTTGTGGCAAGAAGAAACTGAAAAAGTTACTGTTGAAGGGTTGAAGACAGATTCTTGAAAGCTTGCAAGTCTCAGGATCCTAGAAAGAGTTTTATTAAGGGTGTAATCTTCCATCATGTGTGTCTCTAGGAGTAACCCCTGAGCATAAAGCCAGGAGAAAGTCCTGAGCACCAAGGTCTGTGGTTCAAATCCAAACTAAAAAAGTAAATAACTAAAACTAAAACAGGTTTTCTTGCTTTGAGAATGTCCCCAGGGTAGGAAGGAAGCTTAAGAATAAAGAGGATGAAAGCCAGAGTGATAATAGAATGGTATGGTAGGGCATTTGCCTTTCATTCAAAAACCCAGGGGATAGACCCAGGTTTGATCCCTGGCATTTTATATGGTCCCCTGAACCTGGCAGGAGGAGTGCAGAGCCAAGAGTAATCTCTAAGCACTGCCAGGAATGCCCCCCCCCCCAAAAAAAAAGGAATAAAGAGGATGAAAAAACCAATCTTTGGCTTTCTCTTATTCCACTCCATCCTCAGTCTCAAGGAGAGGAGAAATTTAAGTTCCTACAACTTCTACCACCAAGCAACCTCTCTTTACCTACTGTTTATTCCTATAATTCCTCTTCTTATGAACAAAGTCATACTTAAACATGTAGAAAATAAGTGAAAAGTGAAAACAATTGATTGATTCCTGCATGAATTTTACTTTTAATACAATGTTTGTTCATTTGTTGGCTCTGGTCTTGAGATCTGACCCACAAAGACCAGGAGAGATGACAGTAATATAATGAGCAAGAACTTCTGGAACTATCATGAAAGACTCTAAACTAGGCTTTGGCCTAGGATCTGAGCAAAAACCAAGACCACTAATTACAGAAGACTGATTACAACAACATTAATGGAACAGAACTTCTAGCCCCATAAAGAGAGACTCTATCCTAGACTTTGTCCTATGACCTGTGCAAATACCAAGATCTCTAGCTACAGAGGCCTGATTTTATCATCCACCACTGAGTGGAAAGTTTCCTTCCATTAAAAGAGCTTGAGGTGTGAAAATGAGCATATACAGAGCCTGCAGTTGTTCCCATGGCAGTTGCTTCAAGGGTATAGAAACCCTGTATATTTTAGGCCAAGGGAATACCCTTTCTAATTTCCCCAATATTTACTGTGCCTTCTAAAAAATTAAAAATAAAGGAAGCACAAAACCTTGCTATACCAGCCTTCCTTCGTTTTATTTCTTTCTCTTCTTTCTATTCATTTTTTCCTTCCTTTTTCTATTTTTTCCTCTTCGTTTTTTCTTTTTTATTCTTGTGGTTATTATTTTGTGCCTGTTTTTGTTGTTGTTGTTGTTGTTGTTGTTGTTGCTGGATGCTTTTTGTGTAGTTACTGTTTTTTTGTTTTTGTTATGCTTTTCTCCTTTTAAATTGAAATTTATAACCACTAGATGGACTCCTCCCAGTTATTTTTTTCCCCAACAGAACCACACAACTTGAATCATCTTGTTCTGCCTTATGAATTGGGGGAGGGGGGTATAATGGATAGTACCAGGACCAAGCAGTCGTATGAACATTGAGTGGAAAAAAAAATGATCAGACTTAAACACCAAACTCAAAGTCAACGACAACAGAATCAATACCCAATCTACAACAACCTATACATAGAGCAGACAGTTATGCTAGCAGTCTGGGTCAAATTAGGGAGATATGGGGTGCATGCTGGGAACAGGAGCAGATGGAGAACAAGACTGGTTGTGGGACTGATCCTCATTTATTGTCACTATGTACCTTAAATATTACTGTGAAAGATTAGTAAGTCACTTTGGTCACAATAAAATTATTTTAAAAAATAAATTAAATTAAAAGACAGCTAACTGAGTAGGGGAAAATATTTTCATTCAACACATCAGATAAAAATTTGATATCTAGGATATACAAAGTACTCACAAGGTTAATTTCACAAAGCTTAAAATCCCTATTAAAATGGGGAGAGGAAAGGGCCTGGGAGATAGCATGGAGGTAAGGCATCTACCTTTCATGCAAAAGGTCATCGGTTCAAATCCTGGTGCCCCATATGGTCCCCCGTGCCTGCCAGGAGCAATTTCTGAGCATGGAGCCAGGAGTAACCCCTGAGCACTGCCGGGTGTGACCCAAAAAACCACAAAAATAAATAAATAAATAAATAAATAAAATGGGGAGAGGAAATAAATAGATACTTTCTCTGAGGAAGACCAACAGATGGTCAACAGGAACATCATCACTTATCATTATCATTAGGGTAATCCAAATCAAGGTAACAATGAGACATCATCTTACACCAGTGAGGATATGCATATCAAAAATACTGGGAATGGAGCAGGAGAGATAGTACAGCAGTAGGGTGTTTGCTTTGCATGCAGTTGATCTGGGACAGACCCAGGTTCAATTCTCAGCATCCCATATGGTCCCCTAAGCCTGCCGCCAGAAGCTTAAGCATAACTGAGCATCTCTAGTTATGTCCCAAAAACAAAATAAAACTAACAAAAAATAATAAATCATGAAAGTTTAAAATCTGTGTTGGAAGAGACATAGTAAGAAACTCTCCTCCACTGCTGGTGAAAATGCTTCCTGATCCAAACCCTATGGAAAACAGTAAAAAGGGTTCTCTGTAATGTAAGAATCAATCTGCCATTTGACCCAGAAATCCCACTTTTGAGTATCTATCTCAAGGACCGAAAAAAGTCACCCAAAAGTATGTATGCACACCACTATTAATTATAGGACTCAGTACAATAGCTAAGACTTGGAATCAACCTAAATGTCTATCCAACAAAAGACAAGTAGGTCATGAAGATATGGTATATATACACACTATAGAATACTACATAGCTGTAAGGAATAGTATAATAATGAAATTTGCTGCAACATGATTGGAACTGGAAAATATTATGTTAAATGAAAGCCAGAAAGAGAAGGATAAATACAGAATGATATTTAGAATAACTGCATGAAGAAATGCTATGGTCTAAATGGGAATTATCTCAAACATCATTGGCCCAGGAGTATAGCAAGGAGAAGATAAGAAATTGAGTGGAGGAGGAGAAGCACAAATATGAAAGGATAGGTGCTAGGTGCCACATGGTCTAAAGAGTATTGATGGTGTTAAAAAAAAGGACAGAACTAAATATCCAAGCCAAAGTCAACAACAATGGAAGCAAAAGACCAAACCCAAACTTTAAGAATCTAAACTAAAAATGGGCCTGTTATACTGATAGGCTGAGTTCCAGGGGATGCCAGTATCCAACGCACTCTGGGAACATTAGTGGAGGGAGGTCAGCACTGGTGGTGGGATTTGCACTGATTCATTGTATGTCTTAAATCCAACTGTGAAGGACTTTGTTAACCACAATGCTTTCAATAAAATAAAATAAAAATTTTAAAATATTGTGTTCTCATTTTATGTATGAAAGAGTCCAGTTTTTTGGCTTCCAGATGATGTATCCATAAGTGGTCACAGCATGCTTTGCCTCTAGTTTACATTGCCTCATGCTGCATTCTGAAGATAGATATATTGGTTGGTTGAGTATAACTTTATCTATATAAGGAAGGCTCTGTTTATCAGGCCAAATAAGTGGGTCACATCACCCTCTAGTGGTTTTTGTCAATGTTCTAGACATAGTGAAGAAGAAATAACTGGAGATTATAGATGCAAAGTTAACTAGTCACTTAGCCAGGTGAAAATAAGAAAAGAATATTTTTATGGGGTAAACCATCAAAATGAGTAGTGCTGAAACTTACCTCTGGTTCTGTGCTCAGGGATCACTCCTGGAGATGCTTGGGATGTAGAGCCAACAATCGAACTTATGTTGGTCATGTGCAAGGAAAGCATCTTACTAATTATACTATTGCTCTAACTCCTAGGGCAAGAACTTAATAGCCTAGGAAGCTATCATAAATATCATGAATATAAGGTATTTGCTTATAAAATATTTTTAAACTTTATTTATTGATTGAGTGATTGGTTTTCGGGCCACACTGGTAGCCCTCAGGGTCTACTTCTGGCTCTGCACTCAGAAATAGAGCCTGGCAGGCTTGGGGAACCATATAGGATCCCGAGAATTGAACCAGGTCCCTCCTGGTTTGGCCCCCAAACCCCCTATGCTTAGTTAGAGAATTGAAGAATGAAGGTAACTACCATCAAGTTGGCATGGTAAGACAGAAAATGAATGAATGAATGGGAATTCACTTTAGCTTGACGATTTCACTAAACCAGTTTTCAGATTTAATCAGGTACACAATCTAAAATATAAGTATTGAATTCGGCATCAGTTCTCCCCCATTTTTTTTATTTTTCTGTTTCCATTAGAATGATACCATTCAGAGTCAGATCCAGAGACCTAAAAGACAGTCAAGACTTGTGCTCTGGGGCCAAAGCGACAGCATAGCAGTAGAGCATTTCCTGGCATTACATATCAACCCTGAGCCTGCCAGGAGAGATTTCTGAGCACAGAGTCAGGAGTAACCCCTGAGTGCTCCTGGATGTGTCCCAAAAACAAATAAAAACAAAAACAGACAAACAAAAAAGACTTGTACTCTTCCACTCCAGTTCTCATTCCAGTCTCGAACCAGTTATTGAATTCTATTGCTTGGTCTTCTCACTTCCCTCATGCCATCTGACCTTGACATTCAGCTTTAATATTTAACAGAGACTCCCAACTCCCAATTTTTTGCTGTAGATTTCTTTTTCAAGGGTCCTCTAGTCTTCACAGTGATCATTCTAAAATGCAAATATGCTATTATGTATCAGCCCAGATTTTATTGTCTGCCACACCTTTGTAACTTCAGAGATAGCAGTTAGCAAACTGACACCTTCATGATCTTGCTTTTGGTTGGCTACCATAACAAGTAGCCTTGTTGAGAATTTCTTAGAGGAACCTAGAAAGTAGTTTAGTCATTACAGTCCACTCCTCCTCATAGCTTCCTGCACTGCCAGTTAGAAGCATGTGTGATTTTTTCTCCCAGTCTATAATACAAAAAGATTTCTCCCTTTATCATCTAAGGAAAAGAGATCAGTTTTTAAAATCTTTATGCCCTTAAAACTGAACATTGATTGCTATATATCGTGCAAGCCACTGACAACAACAGTAGCTTCCGTAGAGGAATGAGGATTTACAAGATTAATATTTATCACAGGTCTTCTGGTCCAAGGGCTACATCAGATTGGCAAAGCTTCACAATGTTTACAATGGACTTTATTGGGATAACAGAGACGGCACTCTGATCTCTTTAACATGAAGCAGCAATCAGATTATAGCTTTACTTGCTTGTGAACCACTTGCTTTATTATTACCACTGCTTAACCATCCGAGACTACCTTTGCAAATATCATAGACTTATAACCTAAGCAGCAAACAATTATTTTTCACAGTTTTAAAACTAGGAAGGTGGAGATTAAGGAGGTTGCATATTTGACATCTTGTGAAGGCCTGATTTTTAAGTTATATAAGGCAGACTTTTTGCTTTTTGTGCTAGAGAGACTATGTTACTTCTGAAAAAAAGTCCAAATCATACTCAGAAAGGCCTCACCCTCATGACAAATTATTACCTTTCAAAGTCCCCACCTCCAAATACTGTTGCATTGGAAGTTAAAAACTCAACATATGAACTTTCGAAGACCTATGCACCCAATTCACAGCAACCACTGCCCCTTCCTTTGTAATGACTATATATAGAGAAACAATGTAAAGGAAAGAAGGAAACCCCAAAAGAGGAAACTTTATGTACTTGTTCAGAGGATGCATTCTCTTGCCTTATTATTAAGCATTTTACTTTGCTGAGTTATATTCAATCTTTAGATTAATAACCTAATAGATATCCTATATATTATCCCTGGCTCCCAAGACCCAACCCATTCACAGAGAAATTGGGTACATTTCCTTTCCAAAAGTGCCATCCAGTAATATTATGTGGTCTTTCCTCATATAATACCTATGAGATATGAGACTTTGTAACCACTGGTTTATCTGCTTGTCTTGCCCATTGCACCTCAATTATACCCTTTGTGGCCAAGGTCTAGACATTTCATTGTTAATGATCTCCAAGAGACAGGTAGTACCTGATATAGCAGTATGGCTACTCATGTGACCGATTTCTTTGAAACCAACAATTCTATTTGTGATCCTAAATTTTACTGTTCATCTGATATTTTTCAAAGAACTAAAGTGAATTGTTTGGGTTAGCAGTATCATATCTAAAGTCTTTGTTAAAATAATAAGATGTTTAACTAAAAACAAAACAAAAATCAGTATAAGCTCAAGAAACTTTGAAAATTCTGTGTTTTTTGGTGTGAGAACACTAACACACTGGCAATGTACAATGAACTGACAACCAATCTACTTTCCAGGTGGCAATTACTAGACATTTTTCTACCTGAGATGGCTCCTCTATTCAATAGGGTAGATAACTGCTGGCATTCTTTGGAATCCATGATTTCCCAAGCTGAGCATAACCTGTATCCTAAGTATGTTCTTTATCTTCCTCTTGATGATGAAAGCTGTTTTTGTGATGTGCACCTATGCACAGCAGATGTTCCAGTTGGCTTTAATAAACCAGAGATTTCTACCAAATCAAGATTGGTTCCCATCAGAACCATTAATTTGTCAGTTAATCAACAAATGACTTTTGAAGAACAGAAAAGCAGTGACCAAAACAGAGAACTTGCCCTCAAGGATCTCACAATTCAAAAACTGTGATTATACTACTTGCTGATAAAAGTAGAAATAAAATTATAAGAACTATCTAAGAAAATAGAAAAAATTATTTCCTGATGAAAAGGGAAGAAAAGTTAGATATTTGCTCTTTTGAGTAATGGCTCAGGGCCAGAGAAAGCACTAGTTGTAAAGATTGTTATTATTGGAAAGAATTTCTTGTAATTAGGTAAACCAGGTCCTATTAACTCTGAGCTACAGGGATATGGAAATAGAGCACTTTCTTTGATAGTGCATTGGCAGCAATGGAACTTTGTATTATTTGGCACAAAAGGAATTTTCCTCCTCCTACTTGTCTCTACGGACCAATATGAACTATTTAATATATGTAATGAAGTAGAAACTTCACTAGTTTGAAGCAAATCAGGTCAAATTTGTTGGTTTTGTTTTTTTTTTTTATGTCACCAACATCAATGAATGCCTTTGAAGAACCAGATACAGCATAGTGTTGTGGGGATTAGAGATAATACAGCAGGTAGAGTGCTTGCCCTGCATCCTGCTGACCTGGGTTTAATCCAGATGGTCACTTAAGTCTGCCAAGAGCAATCTCTGAGTTCAGAGTGAGAAATAACCATTGATCACCATCAGGTATGGCCCAAAATAAACAAACAAACAAATAAACAAGTAAAAACAGTGTGTGAACTTCTTCCAAGAGCGGGAGAGCTGGCTGTTCATTGATGACCACAGTATCTCCTGTTCATGAGGACTTATTGTGTCCCAACTGCTCTTACATGCTTTTTTTTTAATTGAAATGGCAAATTTCATAAATAGAACAACCACAGAAATCAATCAAGTAATGCAATATTGGGACAAGGAAGTGTTGTCTGCAGAAGAATTTAGTTTTGGGTTTTAGTTTTGGTTTCTCCTAAGAAAAACTGGCATTTTCAAAGACAAAGTTCAAAAACGTAAGAATGAGACACACCTTGGGGCCAGAGTGGTGGTGAAAGCAGTAGGACATTTGTCTTACACGGGGCTAACTGAGGACGAACCGCAGTTTGATTCCCTTGGCATCCCATATGGTCCCCCAAAGCCAGGAGTGATTTCTGAGCACATAGCCAGGAGTAATCCCTGAGTCTCAAAGAGGATACCTCGCCCCCACCCTCCCAAAAAAAAACAGAAGATAGAGAAAGTGAGAGGAAAAAGTGTGTTGGGAATGAAAGTTACAAAATTAGTTTTCTGGGTGATCCAGAACAAATGGTGGAAAATGGTAATTCTTTTTTTTTTTGTTTGTTTGGTTTGGTTTGGTTTTTGGGTTACACCCAGCAGCTATCAGAAGTTACTCCTGGCTTTGTGCTCCAAAATCACTGCTGGCAGGCATAGGGACCCCTGGATTCAAGCCACCATCTGTCCTCAATCTACTGCATGCAAGGCAAAGACCTCACTACTATACTATCTCTCTGGCCCATGATGATCCTTTAGTTAAGCATCAAGCTCACATGCTACTGAAGACTAGTGCATTTGAAATATATTTTGTCAAGCAATATGGTCATGGAATATTGCTTTTATTAATACTTTAGAATTCTATAAATGATGTCTCCCACCAATTCATATAGCACTTTATTCCCTGCCAGAATACTTGTCATTTAGTGTTTGGGATTTATTTGGGCTCTCATATTAGACTCCAGACAAATTAAACTATCAAAAGAAGAAATTAACCCTCCACCCACTTCCAAGATTTGCCAGTTTGTGAAGATGGAGAGAGGCACTGAACAGATATCAATTTCTTCATGCAGTTGAGCAGGATTTATAGACATTCTGTTTATGTTTTTGTTGAATACCCCACTAGTCTTACAGGCTTCCTTGTTTATCTTTTGCCTTCATTGTAGCAAAAAGTAAGCCCTTGAGTCTAAGTGGAAAAGTTGATTAGTCTTTAAATATAATTTAACTGTAGAAAAGACCACTAGACTCTGCGGGTTCAAATGTAATGATTTGCCTAAATCTTTATTTCATGCATAGAAATTTCTATGATTTCAGAAAGACAACACCCTCTTGTGGCAAGAGCAGTTCTTGCAGCTAATTCAAGAGCATCTGAGTTCTTAAATGCTGAACTGGGTTAGTTAGATCTTAGAAATTAATTGCCTCCCTTGAAAGATGAAATCACGGAAACTCATAGAGAACTAAAATTTATCAGTGCTTGAATCTGGTTAGCAGCTGATCCATATCTATTATTTATATCTAGTAATTCAGATCTCCCATTTCTTAGTGAGGAGCATAACTATATTTTAGGAACTTAAGAATGTCCTCTCTGGTATGATTTCTTCAAAGGCTTCACTTTCTTGTGCCTCTTCATAGAGCTGGTGAAGATGACATTCGCCATCTAAATAGAAAAAAATTTGATTCAAGTGGAAGCTACTTCTTGGTGAGCTCTCACTAGGATGCAATGAAACCTATCTAGAGAGAGGCTGCAAGTTAGACTCTCTGTGCCATAAAGTGGCAAAAGTGGCACAAAGTGTACACACTTGGGCTTATAAAACACATGCGCTGTATCGCTTCATTCATAGCTACTACCTATGATTTCTTGAGTGATGCTTTCTCTGTAATTGTCTTTGAGGACATTTGACTTGCTATGACAATGGGTAGGGCCAAATTTAGCTCTGGGGAATATAGGATATATTTTTAATTGTTTTAATTATTTTATTTAAACAATGTGGTCTACAAAGTCACAAAATAGACCATTTTAAAGTATGAGGAAGATGAAAAAGTTCTCTTAGTTTTTTCTATTCCTGTGTGATTTGGGCACTATATGGCATCAATTTCTCCTATGAGACTGCCAGTACACAGAACTACCCTGGGGCCCGGGAGATAGCATGGAGGTAAGGCGTTTGCCTTTCATGCAAAAGATCATCGGTTCGAA
>PVKC010011657.1:0-24400 GCA_004027635.1 Crocidura indochinensis | reverse complement strand
AAAGAAAGAAAGAAAGAAAGAAAGAAAGAAAGAAAGAAAGAAAGAAAGAAAGAAAGAAAGAAAAAGAAAGGCTAAACTAAGCCAAAGTCAACAAAAATGAAATCTGAGACTCAAACTTTAACAAACTTAAAAAAGGTGCCTGGTATGATGGTAGCTTGGTGCCAGTTGTGGTAGCAATGGAATAGAACCTGGGTACATTAGTGAGAGAGATTGGCAGTAGCATTGGTCCTAAAACATTGTAGTCTAAAACCCAACTATAAATAATATTTTAAATCAAAATGGTCTAACTTTAAAAAGGTCAAGATCACAAGCAAAAAGTACACTTTTCCTAATGTACATTGACTAGGCTTATATGATGACTAAGTGAACAATTACAACATGCAAATTAGATAGTATTTGGTCATATATTTAGATTGCTACAAATATGGCTGTGGATATTTATTAAAGAATTAATGGTTCAATCTCCCATCTCTAGACAGTCTTGAATAAAAACTTCCTAGATAGAATTCTGTCCATGCAAAGTAACTATTGATCCAGGAAATCTCAGTTTCTCAGAGGTACATGTATGAATATGTCTGCATATAAATCTGCTTGATTCTCAATGTTGGTTTTTCTTTCCCCCTTCTTGTCCAGAGAAGAATAAATGGGTTTTATTAGGTAGCTAAGTTCTTAATAATTTACTAATTTGTCTTTCTGAACAAGAACTTTCTTGATGAACCAGTATATTTATGTTAGCCTCAGAAGTACCTCTGGTTACTAAGAGAATAGATTATCTCCATTCATGAAAAACTAAAGGATGAAGCAAGAAAGAAATGATTGCTCTGTATACTCCCATAATTCTAGCTCATGTGGTTGACAGAGATCATGCTAAGAGTCTTCCAAGGAGAGGATGCTCTGCTGAGCCACAAACTGAACTATTTTCAAGAATTAATACCCATGTTCATATGTGAATATGAGAGTGTGGATATACATTTGAGCAGCATGTGTGTATGTGTGTGTGAAAGAGAGACAGATAGAGAGAGAGAGAAAGTGAGAGAGAGAGAATTGAGAGAAAATTGAGAGAAGAAAACCAGGAATTATTCTCAACTCTCCCTGGCAAGAAAAACAAGCACTAACCTGAGTAATCATTCAACTAGGACAAAGTGTATATTTTATTTGCTGAAGAACATTTCACACTATTGGAAAATACCCAAAATGATGCTATCAGCATTTAGGGAGGTAAAACCAGGTAAGCTGTTCAGCATCTACCAAGTTCTAGATAACACAGTTCCAACCTACAATATAAAACCATCAAGTTCATAATATCAAGTGTAGGGTTAAGAGAAATTAGGAAATAAGTAGAATAACTATGAGAGGAAATCCTCTGGGAAAAGTCAAGTTCTTAAAAGATATTGGGACCATATTGTGCATATTATTAGTGATCTTTGGTATTACATTGTGGTGAATCTTTTCCCTACATCACTAAAATTTCTTTTACAAACATAGCTTTTAGGACATGTGGAACACTATCAAAATTTTTTGTGACTACCCCTATTTTTAAAGCAGAGTTGTTCTAACATTCTGATAATGTCAATAATAAAACAATGATGCCAGTAGTAGAAAAATAGGTTTTTGTGAACAGATTTTTTTTTTTTTAGATTTTGGGCCACACCCGGTAGTGCTCAGGGGCTACTCCTGGCTGTCTGCACAGAAATAGCTCCTGCAGGCACGGGGGACCATATGGGACACCGGGATTCAAACCAACCAACTTTGGTCCTGGATCGACTGCTTGCAAGGCAAGCACCGCTGTGCTATCTCTCTGGGCCCATTGTGAACAGATTTTTATAACATAAGACTGTTTCTTAAATTTTCAAACACAGAATTATTTTGTGAAAGGTATTTCATGTCTTTTGTCTTTATTTCCAAACTGACTTCCAGAATGATTTCTCAATGTATTCCTCAATGTACACTGATAGAGATCTCCTGGAATGGTTTTTTTTTTAACATTTATTCAGTCAAATCAGAAAAATACATGCTCTTCTACACTCCTTCTAATAGATCAAAATCTCCATTTTCTCATATAATTAATATTTTAAAGTTTATTTAAAACCTCAGTGATTTGCAAAAACTGTCTATGACTCAGTAGCAGTTGGTTTGGGCAATACAGACAGCCATAAATAATCAATGACATCTTGCTGGAGGCATCAGAGCAAAGAATGCAGCCCTGATATCACTTGCTTCCTTCCTGACTACTAAAATTCAGATTAAAGCTCAATTATTAACTTAATGCTCCAGGGAAAGCTGAAACCTGTCAAATATCTGCAAATTTCTGGGGTTAAGATGGAAAAGATTGTAGCGTTATGTCTCCATCTGTTTGCCGATTCTATCGATGTTGTTTATTTTGCATTGTCAAAATACATACAATGAATCCAGTGTATATACTTTCTCACTATTCTGTATGTACATACACATTTGCATGCCATACTTTGCACAGATAATTGCTACACTTTCCTGGACCTTTGGGTAGGAATCAGAAAAGGGATTACAACACAACAGTTTCAAATTGTACATCAGTCATATGCAATTTTCTCTTGACCAACTTGTCACAAGAAAATGTCACTGAATATGTTTCCCACCACAAGATCCTAGAAAGAAATACTCCAAGCCTTTTGGAGGGAAATCTATGTTTCATGGTAGTTTTGACCTGCACCTCAGCCTTCAAGTTTGAACAAAAATCACCTGCAGAACCCGCCTGTGACAGGATATAGTGTTATCAGTCATAAAATTTCTTTAGTCCTTCCCCTCCTTCGCTTCTTTCTCCTGATATCTCTTATTTACTGACATAGAAATAGATATCTATCCCTAAATTCTTCTTATATGGCCATACATTATGACTTGGTGATGGGAATACATTCTGAAAAGCGTGACGTTGGGTGTTTTTAACCGTGTTAGCATTGAGGGTATAATTACACAAACCTAGATGCATCGCCTACAGATACTATCATGATTTTGAAATAGGCTGGCATAAAGACAGATAGGGAAGGGATACCCAATCTGCCAAGGCAATTAATTCTTGAGATGTAATAAAACCGAAAGACAGGATGTGGAGGAGTTAATTCATCACTGCTAAGAATATTACCCGATACCACTATAGGCTAAGAGAAGACTGGAACCCCGATAGGGAGAGCTCCGACAGGAAGAAAGGCCAGGAAAGGTTTATCAAAGAAGACCATCAACTACCCCCAACATTTCCCCATTGGCAATCACTCTAGCAATAGGACTTTTGCTTACATAGAAAGTCTCACATGGGACAGGTTGAGAAAGACACTAGAAAAGTCAACTTATAACAAAGGAGGCACATAGATGTGTTGCGTGGTTATGCGGTATCTGAATACTAGTCGGTTACACCTCCCCTTTTTATATATGGATATTTACCATATTTTTCGCTCTATAAGATGACCTGACCATAAGACACACATGTTTTTAGATGAGAAAAAAACAAGAAAAAATATTCTAAAGCAAATGGTGTACTAAAATATTTAGCAGACTATAACAGAATAATAGTTCAACAATATGAAGTGAACAGCAGTCAGTCAACCTGACATTAAATATCATTATGACTGTCATGAACAAATTGAGAGAGTTTAAATTTTGAGTTCTCTTCTAGTTTTCTGGAACCAGAATGCTCCAGGCAGCATTTGGTCCATTAGACACTCAGAAATTTTCTCCCATCTTTTAGCGGGTGAAAGTGTGTCTTATGGTATGAAAAATATGGTATACTTTTATGCTGAGTTGTATCCGAGGGCTCTCTCTCCACCTTTGGAGAAGCCAGTGCTCTCTCTTGAGAATTTACTCTCTCCTTTTTTTTATCCTCTCCCCTACCCTTCCTCAATATCTGTTTTTTACTTCACTGCTCATCTCCTCCAGAAATTCTTTTCTGTGAGGGCAGGTGACAGACCTTGAAGACCTGGACAAGGTCTAGGGTTGACTTTGTTTCCTTGCTAGAGGAAGGTTCACAGTCTTAGATCTTCCCAGCCACTTACCTGAAAGGGTGGAGGTGTGTAGAAAAAAAAAAGGCATATTCCCCTTTTAAAATGTCACCTTTCTCCTTCTCACGTCACATATCACCCAGAGACTCCCACCAGCATCAGTTTATGCTATGAACATACAAGTAAATGAAACATGACTGAATTCTCAGGCTGGATGTTTCCCTACAGTTGGTCTTGAGTTTGAATTTCTATTAAATTCTTTGGGAACTTATCTGCCCCCAAAGTGACTTGAAATGATTTATCCAGATAATAACATCAGATAGTAAGCCATTAAGATACTAAAATACAACTTAGAAAATTGATGAACTTCTCCTTTCCCACCCTAGGTAGTTCTTACCCATTGTATTTTCTATCATTGGTCCTAGTTATGTCCCAGTTAGGGGAGAAGGGATATATTCCATATCTCTCATAGCCTAGGCTCAAAGTATTTAGCATAGAATTCAAGAATCTCCTCCACTTCGGAATTTCCCTCTATGCTTCCAAATGTGCAATCTATTTTTCATACCTCATATTTTGTTTAGATTTTGCTTAGTCATCCTTTGACTGAGATTCTCTTTGACATTTTTCTGTGCCTGGAAAATATTGTGTTAATTCTTCAAATCCATGAAATTTCCTCAGAGTAGATCATTTACATCTTCATTTTCACAAACACTTTTTACACATCTTTATTGTTGAGCATGTATACTAGAATGTTCTGTTAATCTTTCCTATTAAATGATTAAATGGCATCATTTGTTTCTCTGGTTGTTAACAAAAGGTCCTAGAGTATATTGTAAATATATATCACTTGAATTTTTTGGTATATGTGATTTTTTTATTTTTGAAAGTTATTTGTTTTATTGAATCACCACAAAGTACAAAGTTACAAAGACATTTGTGATCAAGTTTCCAGATCCCTTCACTAGTATTAACTGTCCTCCACCCAGTTTCCCTCCTGCCCCATTCCCAGAATGCCTCCACATAAGAACATTTCCCCTAGGCTATTAATGGAATTAATATTAATTAATCCACCCACTCACATCACCTTCTCATGTTGCCTACTGAAGTCGAGTTCTCCTGCTCTTCATTTCTGTTTTCCCTAGGAAACTTCTCTATATCCTACATGTGAGTATGAGAAAGACCATTCTGAGTCTGCTCCTCTCATTCTGACTGATTTCATTCAGCATAATACTCTCCAAATGCATCCCCACAGCAGGAGTTTGCATGATTTCATCTTTACTTATGGCTGATTAGTATTCTATTGTAGATATGTACCATAGTTTCTTTATCCAGGTATCTATTTTTGAATATTTGCGTTGTTTACAGATTTTGGTCATTGTGATTAACACTGCAATGAACATAGGAATACTGATGTATTTTCTTAATTGTGCTTTTGTATCCTTGGGATGTATTCCCAGAATTGGAATTGTTGGGTCATATGGAAGCTTGATTCTTAGTTTTGTGAAGAATGTTCTTATTGTTTCAAATAAATTGGACCCATTTCATAATATTATTATAATATTAAATGGGTTAATTAATTAAAAAATTAAATGGGTTAATTAATTTAAAAAAAACAGACAGTAAATATTCCTACCAGCATCTAATAAGGGTATCTCTTCTCCCACATACCAACATTGGTTGTTCCTCATTCTTTTGATGTGTGCCAGTCGATATAAGTTGATATCTCATTGCTGTTTTGATTTGTATTTTCATGCAAATTAATGATAAAAGTGGCCTTTATTTCATTTGTCTTAAGGCCATTTGTGTTTCTTTTTGAAGGAAGTTTCTGTTCATTTCTTCTCCCCACTCTTGATAAGATTGGATGTATTTGTCATACATATAGAGTTCTGCCAGCTCTTATATATTTTGAATATTAACCCTTTATCATATGAGTAGCAGACAAATAATTTCTCCCAATCTGTGGACTGTCTTTGTATTCTGGTGTTCATTTCCTTTAAGGAGCAGAAGTGTCTTAATTTAAAATAGTCCTTTTTGTTTATTTTTGCTTCTACTTGTTTAAAAACTATGTAGAGACATGAAACAACATGAGAAAATAGAAACACATCTGTTCATGAACTAGGGTATTAATAATGTCACAATGGCAACACCCCCCAAATCATTATATAGATTCAAAACAGTGCATATAAGAATACCTATGACATTTTTTTCAGAAAAAAAAGCTAAAACAATCCTGAAATTCATAAGGAATATAAAATTTCCACCAGAATTATCAAAGCAATCCTCTGGAAGAAGAGAGGCATTATTTTCTTCAAGTTCAAACTGTATTATAAAAGGAAAATAATTAAAACAGCATGGTACTGGAATAAAGACAGACTCTCAGATCAATAGAATAGAATAGAAAATAGTTAGGCTTTTTGATATATTGTCAATTAATTTTCAATGAAGGAATAAAAATATAAATTGAAGTAAGGAAATCCTGAAACAAGTGATATTGGGAAGCTGTTTGGCCAAATATAAAGCAATGAACTAAGACCCTTTTCTAATGCTCTGTTCAAAAGTCAAATAAATATAGTTGAGTACCTCAATATCAGAACAGAATCCATAAGATACATAAAGGAAATTACAAACCAGAACTCTCCATGATATTGATGCTAAAGGCATCTTTAAGGATGGTTTAAATAAATATATGTGTCCCTTAATCTTCATGATAGTGTGTGATTTAATGCCAAAATAAAATATTATGAGAGAGTAACAGCTAAACAGTACCTAAAATTGGACTAGACATTCTCACATGAATCACTGATAGACACACCTTAGTTGGATATGAGACAAATTATGAAACAAACGAATTGTAATCTTTGATCCAAGAAATCATAGTGTAAAATGATTTCCCAGCAGACACAAAACCCATTTGAGGTATGTCTCTAGTTATATTTGTTCTATCAAAAACTTTTCCTAATTTTACTCTGGATCATATTTATCTCTGTTCTGAAGCTCTTTCTAAGATCAGCATCCTGACATCTTCAGTCCCTACTCCTGCAGCTTCAGTCTGGCCCAGTGATTTCCCATATTCTCTAGATTTCCCAGTTTCTCTAGCTCCTTTTACTTACAGAAAGCCAACTTAGGTGAATTTGGCTAAATAAGACTTGGGTTCAAGGCCATCTCTTTGTGGTCTTTGTTTATTCCTTCATTTATGTGTAATAGGGAAGAAAATTCCTGCTTTTCCTAAGTAAAAGTACATCATTTACAGGAATAGAAGAATTGACTCCAAAGCAATGGATGTTGCCTAAGACTTACGGAAAGGAAGAGGAAAGCGATACTATTGAAGAATCATTAGTCAAAGAAATAATAACTTAGAGGACATACAAATAACTAAAAAGGTATATGAAAATAATGCTCTGCATTACTTATCAGGAAATGCAAATGAAAACGGAAAGGTGACTGAAAGCCAGAAGAATAGAAGAGTCAAAGGCAGAGATATATTTGACCAACTGGGGTCCTTATTGGGGGATGCTCCCAGTTAAAGTCTGACAGTCTCCACAGAGGTTGCCAGAGTGGCACCACAGGTGACTAACAGTAAGATTATATATCTTATATGCGGTGGGAAAGAACTCAGGAATAGGAATGTTCTGATGCATCCTTAGTCAGTTAAAATTCCCATCTCCATTCCAGCAGGTTAGGTGGGTTTTCATGGCAGTCCTTATCACCAATGCTAGGGGCTGACATCCTGTTATTCCTTTGCAGTCAGTCCTTGTGATTTATGGTATGAGCCGATATCTTCATATCTAACCGGTGCTTTTCCTGGTGGTAGTGGTGACTGCCTGATCTTTTTTCCCAGCAAGTCTTACATTCCAATGATTTGAGTTATAGGAAGGAGAACTGACTTTCTCATGCTACTTCCTGTGGAAAGGAAGCATTGCCTAGGGAATTGGCGACAGAGGCAGTTGGGTGTTGTGATACACCTATAATATTTTTTTTTACTTTTTTCTTTCACTGTTTTTGAGTTAATTAATTAGCACAAGTACCCTGAATTGTGTCAACTCTAACACTCCGCTTATTTATGTTAAACTATGGCTAATAAAAGTGTCAGGGAAGGCAACAGAAAGCTAGAAGTTTGACTATCCCAGTAAGATCCCCAAAGCTGCTCGATAACCCCTGGCTGAAATCTACTTTTTTTCCATGACTGTCTGATTTTTGGGTGTGAAACTGCAAGCCGAGACCCCACAATTTGGCACCAGAAAAGGGAAAACTTAAATATAGTGAGTGAAGTAACACATTTCTTGGGATACTGAATAATGAAACTATTATCACCCTGTCAGCCCCCAATTGCTGCACTGAATGCGCTATACCCTCTATTGGATTGTTAGCTTACATAACTCTCCTTCTGAGTTGTTTCATGCTGCTCTGGAATATTTACTGACATTTTTCAAGACAAACTGAACATGACATATGTTAAAAATTCTCCCAGGAATATGCCTAAGAAGGGAAGAGTGCTTTTACAGTGTGACGAGCCCTTTTACTGATAAGTGAAATTGCATTAATGATGTCTGATAAGTGCATATACGATTTAGTAACAAAGAGTCCTTACTCAAAAGACTTTCCTAAGGCTGGTACTGGACCCGGTGGGATAAGCAAATTGCATTAAAGATGTCTGACAAATGAATGCAGGATATAGGAGTAAAGAGTTCTCACTCAAAAAACTCTCTGAAGTTGCTACAGGACCCAGCACAATGATCAATAAGGAGACAGATAAGTCCATGCTGGAAATCCAAGTATTAGTTTCTGTCAAATGGTTCAATGTTTGAAATGGTTATGGATTCACTAACAGAAATGGCACTAAATAGGATGATTTTGTTCACCTGGACAGATTTTAAGAGAAACAATTCAGGAAATCTTGGAGATGGGGAGATTGTGGAGTTTGATATCATTAAAGGACAGAAAGGTACAGAAGCAGCTAATGTAACTGGGCCAAGGTATACCAGTGCAAAGAAGTCACTATGCTCCCAATCAACATTGGTTCCACTGATTCAATCTTCGGCCTCACCCAGCTGAGTTCTACTCAGGCAGGACAGAACCAGGCGATGAAGGGAAGTGAACTGAAGACTCAAAACTACATTCCAAATGCTGATGCCCACTACCCTACTGCAGCAGGTGCTTTGTGAGAGGCTGGTGACCCCTCTACCAGCTGCAGCCAATTGAAAGCATTGATCAATCTTGGGTGTGTAGATAGATGTATGTCCGTGTTGTTTTCTTTATTCCTCTAACACCTTCCTTTTTTGCCTCAGAGCGTTCCTCTCCTGTATCTTTTTCAGATTCATGCTTTGAGAGATAGATAGATAGATAGATAGATAGATAGATAGATAGATAGATAGATAGATAGATAGATAGATAGACAGACAGACAGAGAGAGACAGAGAGTCACTGCGTGCAACAGAGCTAACCATATAAAGCAACTTCTTCAAGTTGATCTTTGACTGGTGATTCCAATCAACACCAACAGGAGATCATCACCCAGAAAGCTTTGCACCAATACTGTACTTAGTCAACTGATCACTATCCAGTATTTTCCCCATCCATACTTTTTTTTTAACAAATAGAAAAGGGGAAATGCTGTCATACATCTGTAAAATCACTTTTTTTACTTTCACCTTTCCTAAGTTAATCAGCATAAGCACTGTTAATTACATTAAACTCTGGCTAATAAAGGTGTTGGGAAAAGCAGCAGAAAACTAGAAGGTTGGCAGGCTCAATCAGATACAAGAAGCTGCTTGATAACCCCTAGTTATACTGAACTTTTTCCTGTGACTCTGTCAGATTGCTTGTGCAAAACTGCAAACTGAGACCCCACGGTTGGAAGTAGAAATATAACAGTATCTGGATAAAAGGGTTTTGGAGATCACTTGAGTGCACATCTGAAAGAATGCATAAATATGGGGCCAGTACAAATAGAATTATAATGCCTTCCAGGGCCCCCAAAAGTAACCATGGCTAACTCCCTTTCAGCAAATTTCTTCCTTCCCTCTCCCAGACCTGGTAAACCAACAAGTCAAGAGACTAAAATTGGGAGAGGTGTGAATGATATGGCAAACAGTATGGAGTTGGAAGAGACATACCCAGTAGGGGGAAAGGCAGATGTATAGGAACAGACTGAGAAGTTGCAACCCACATCATACACTACATATCTCTCATTGCCCCTGCTGAAATGCCTCTAGTTGGCCTGCTTAGAGGAATGAGATGAGTCAGAGCCTGAGGCTATGGCTTAATCCAAGGAGAGGCATCCCAGGCATTCTGAAATAGTATAAGAAGGAGGCAGAAAAAGATAGCTAGGGTCAGATAAGTGATAGCTAAATAAATAATAACCTTCCTTTAAAATCCACGACCAACTTTCTGTAATCACCAGTCCCTACTATTAGGAATGTATAGAGGCAAGAAAGGAAAGAACACCTAAAAATACCATCTAAAATATCCTAAAATAGAGAGAAGAAATAAACAGTTCTTCAAAAGATAAATACAACTGGCTAAAAGGCACATGAAAAAATGTTCCACATCATGAATCATTAGGGAGATGCAAATAAAAATAACAATAAGATATCATCTCATGCTGGCGAGGTGGCGCTAGAGGTAAGGTGTCTGCTTTGCAAGCACTAGCCAAGGAAGGACTGCGGTTCGATACCCAAGCGTCCCATATGGTTCCCCCAAGCCAGGGGCAATTTCTGAGCACTTAGCCAAGAGTAACCCCTGAGCATCAAATGGGTGTGACTGAAAAACCAAAAGATAACATCTCATCCCACAGAGACTGGCACACATCACAAAGAACAAGAACAACCAGTGCTGGTGTGGATGTGGGGAATTCACTGTTAGTGTGAATGTCAACTGGGCCAACTTTTTTTAAAAAAAACTATATGTATATTCCTCAAAAAACTAGAAATTGAGCACCCATATGATCCAGCAGTCCTAGGGATATGCCCTAGAACACAAAAACACAACACAGAAAAGTCCTCTGCACTCCTATGTTCATTGGAGCACTATTTATAATAGCCAGAATCTAGAAACAACCCAGGTGCCTGAGAACAGAAGAGTGCCTAAAGAAACTGTGGTACATCTATACAATGGAATACTATGCAGCTTTTAGGAAAAATGAAGTCATGAAATTTTCTTATACATGGATGTATGTGAGAAATATTATTCTGAGTTAAATGTCAGATATAGAATAATCCTACTCATAATAGATATATAATAATCCTACTCATTTATGGAACTTAAGAACAATTAAAGATAGTAAGATACTATCCAATGACAATAGATCTAAGGATCAGGAGGACCAGTCCATTGTAGGAAGCTTGCCACAAACTACAGAGAAGTGCTATTAGGGTAGAGAAGGACACACTATGATAGTGAAAGTTAAAAGTGATCACTCTGGACACTTAATCACTTGGCGTTTAACTGAGATAAAATGATATGCATAGTAACCCTTCATTATGAATAGTGCAAACCACAATGTATAAAGGAATAAAAAAGGAAGAGATAGGAGACAATTTCCTGGGGTAGTATGGGGCAGAAGGAAAACTGGGACGTTGGTGGTGGGAAATGTTTATGGGTGAAGGGTGGTGTTCATTTTAAGACTTAAACCCGATCATGAGCAACTTTGTAAGTAATGTGTTTGAATAAAAGGAAAAATGTCAGCATGAAGTTATAGTCAAAGATCTGAAGTGAACTTCAAAGATCTCGAAATGAACTTCAAACTGGTAGGGCCATTAAGAGTCACTGAGTACTTATCTACTGGAAGGTCTGGAGAGTTGGAGTCACTGCAGTTGATCCAGAGATATTGGAGCTCTCCTTGTCATGTTGAGTTGCCCAGGTCTTCAGGGCTGTGGAAGTGGTGAGGATTACCATATAAGAATCTCAAGTCATGGAGGATCTGACATCATGGCGGATCTCACGCCATGGTAAGGAGATCATGGTAAGGATCTCACATAGCGACATATTACCTCTGCTCTTTAGGAATACTGAGTCTCCCAGGGCCAGGGATTCAATCATCTGGGAGGCATTAGTCTCTTAAGGCTTGGGTAACAGTCCGCATTTTCAAAATCTCTTAAAGCAAAGACTTTGTTCCTAGCCCTTTGAGAAGTTAAGGTGGCCCCCTTTTTCCTCTTCAGTAAGAAGTCCTGAGGTTGCACTGGAATTCCAACAAAAGCCTTTTAAGCTTTTATCCAGGTATAATGCTATGGCTTTGAGCTATCAGGATATCTGAAATAATCCATTATTTACTTTTTGCAGTATATCTCTAAAAGTTTAAGTTACCAAAGGTCTCAGAGATCAAATATTTCTAGATGCATTAAATTTTACTTCGCTCTTTTGCCTTTCAATCAAGTTAACTTGACTTGGAAATTATTAGTGCTAAAAACTTTGGCCAAAATCTTTTAAAAGACCAGTTTATGCTTAGATAACAGGTACAAGTTTTTTTTTTCTGATACCCAAGGCTAAATGGGAAATGAAATAAATAGCCAAAACTGTTCACCCTTCTGGGGACTCGGGGTTCCATTTAATATATTCCTGGAGGGCCCAGGTCAGTCTATTAAAGAAGGTAGCCAAATTTTCAGAGAGTTATTGGATAATTTTCCTAAGTGTGTCATAACTGACTGCCTTGGATGGTGGGTGGTTGCTTGCATACCAGTTAGAAGAAACTAGATGAACTGGTCCCTCCAGGCTTGACCCCAGCATCCAGTATCAGAGGTGTCATAATTGATACAACCGGTGTCACATTGAGGAAATGTCTTTGCTCCTGTTGGCACAGTGGAATCACTTAGGTGTAAATGGTCATCGTAGTGACATAATAGATTTAATTCTGCTTGTTTGCACTATAGGTGGAAGTCAAGATGACATGTATATCATTCCAGGTGAGGCCTTAGGCTTGTGTCAAATACCCAAACTATTTGGCATATGTCATCAGATCACCAAATACTCATATACTTCTCAATGTGGGTATATGCTGGACAATGAGAAGGGGATTTATATGTACACAAGAATTCTGGTCCAGCAAACTCAAGAAGAAGGGCAAGGAGATGGAAGTAGTGGGAGCAGAAATGGAGGTTAACAGATGAAGGACCATTCCTGTTGATTGTGTGCTAGAAGAGACTGTATAGAGGACAGGCAATGATTGTGGAAGAGCAAGGTGATTGTGTAGGGCAGGGCAAGGGGGAAGCAGGCAAAAGTAAGGCTAGTGAGTCTAAGGTCCTCAAGAATGGGACAAAGGGGGGCCGGGCTGTGGCGCTGGAGGTAAGGTGCCTGCCTTGCCTGCGCTTGCCTAGGATGGACTGCGGTTCAATCCCCGGATTTCCCATATGGTCCCCCAAGGCAGGAGTGACTTCTGAGCGCATAGCTAGGAGTAACCCGTGAGCATCACTGGGTGTGGCCCAAAAACCAAAAAAAAAAAAAAAAAAAAAGAATGGGACAAATGAAAACAAGACTTGCCATGGCAGAGAGGGCAATAGGGTACAGAGAGAGATACCTTTAGATATGGAGGAGTGTTGCTGGTAGACAAGGCAAGACATAAAACAGAGAGGGGGTTCCCAACTAAAAATGAGGGCAATAAGTGGGGGAGAGGACTCCTAAGAAGGGGAGTTACAGAAAAGAAAAAATTATATTACCATTGTCCTGGTGAAGGCTCATTTCAAATCACAAGAGTGTTGGTAAAGTTGGCAAGCAGACTCAGTTTTCCTTTCCAGGGGATCTTTGTGCCATCCTAAGATGGTATACAGACAACTCTCAGATATTGGTCTGATCAGACCCTTAGTAGGATCTTAAGGGTCCATCTAAACTCAGAAGAATCATAAAACCCCCAAATCTGATTGACACCTCGATGACTAGTACCTGAGGAGGAAATCTCTCTTAGACTAAAATTGTGTCCACATAACCACAGATATGAGCCCAGGCAGATCCTGTAGCCAGAAATCGCTGTGAAACAATTCATTCATATATGCAGGCATTAAGGAATCTGAGTCACCTTTATGATGTAGTATCCAAGACAGCATGATAGGTCAGTCAATCTACTTAAGTCCAGAATAGGCCTAGGCCCAGTCAGGGAGCAAGACGTTGGCCTGAGGCCCAAGGCCCAATACCAAGGATTGTTCAGAACGCAGAATCCTGTCCCTGGTTTCGGCACCTGATGAAAGTGACTGAGAGGTGTCAGAATAGAATAATCAGAGATAGATTTGTCTAACTGGATTCTTTATTGGGGGATGACACTCCCAGGCAAGGTTTGACACTCCACAGAGGCTGATAGAATCGCACTCGCAGGCAGGATTATAGTTTACATCTGGTGGGAAAGACTGCAGGTAGAGATACGTGCTTACACATCCTGAGTCAGCTTAAAAAGTTCCCATTTCCCCTACCAGCAGGTTGGGGCCGACATCCGGTTATTCCCTTGTCGTCAGTCCTTGAACCTATGGTATGAACTGGCATCTGACATATTCAGGTCTAACCAGCTCTTTTCCTGGTGGAATGGGGACTACCTGAATTTTTTTTCCCAGCAAACCTTACACAAAACAATAATAAGATATTGTCTCCTACCATCTAAACTGGTACACATCACAAAGAACAAAAACAATCAGTATTAGAGGACAGAGCGATAGTACAATGGATTGCCTTGCAAGCTGCCAGCTAAGGTTCTCTCTCCAGCATCCTAGAAGGTTCCTGAGTCTGCTAGGAATGATTTCTGAGCATATGACCAGTAGTATCCCCTGAGCATCACTGGGTATAGACCCACCCAAACCAATGTTGGCACAGGCATGGAAAAAGGGGAGCCTTATTCATTGTTAGTGGAAATGTTGATGGGGCTGGCCTTTTGGAAAAATTATGGACACTTTCCAAAACCTAAGAATTGAGTTTCCATATTGTCGAATAATTCCACTTTTTTTTATCTATCCCAAACACTTTATTCATAAAAAAATAGCATTTGTAATTCTATGTCCATTCAGCATTAGTCAAAATAGTCAAAATACAGTAGCAAACGAAGTGTCAAAGAATAGATCACTGAATAAAGAAATTATAGTATATAAACACAATGGAATACTATGAAGCTCTAAGAAAATATGAAATCATATAATTTGCTACCCATGAATGGATCTAAAGCGAATCATGCTGAGTGAAGTTAGCCAGGAGAAACACAAAGATTTCAGAAATGGGATAATAAAAGACATAGTAAATGAAAAAGAAATGCCAAAGATAATAGAGAATTGATGGAAGATACAGTGATTAGGAAAGGAGGAAATTGGACGATTGTGGTAGAGGGAGATGTACTCTAGTGGAGGGTGTTTTGAGAAAATGTATTTATGAAGTACTATAATTAGTAGTATTGTAAATCATAGTGCTAAAAATAAAAAGAAAGAATAAAATAAAAATTATGAAATACATGTGCTTTTAAAAACAATATTTCTTTGCGATCAAGGATATAGTTCAGTGATGGAGTATTTGCAATGCATTTATGATTCCTGGGTTTTATCCAAAGTATTGCCAAAAACTGTAAAAGTCTGGAGATGGTTCAACATATTGAAGCATGTACTTTGCATGTAGGAAGCCTGGGTTTCAGATTTGTCATAGCATGGTCCTCTATATATCACCAGGATAAACCCTCAATTACCAAGCAAGGAGTAGTCTCTAAGCACCATAAGGTATGTCCCCCCCCCAAAAAAAAATTAAAACAAGATAATAATTCCCTTTCTATTTGGTTGACTTATAAAAATTAACCCAAAGGAAATATTTTCAACCATATAGTAACCTATTTCTCTTACATGCTTATGTTAGCAAGCACAGTTCAAGACAGCTCTGAAGCTCTCAATACCTTATTTCTAATTTATTTCCCAAAACTAATACATCTAGCACATTATCTATTTTTTATCAGATACAGTCTACAGAGTAAAGGCCATAAGTAGATTAAAAAATCTGAGAGTGAGAAATGTTTCCTGAGGTACTAATATAACTTGTATGTGCTGTATTATTGAGGAAGAAAAAGAGAAAATAAAAGTTTCCAGCGACTATTCTGTAGGGAGCCCCTTAGAACAGGCAAAATACTTAGGACCTTGTGACTTTGGACCTTGTGACTTTGCTCAAAGCAGGTAGACTCAAGAATTAAATGTAAACATTTAAGGTCACCTTATTTGTATATCCCACCTGCCGGAGATAGGTTCCATTACAGTACATCCTGACCTGATAGAGACAGATCTCATTATTCACACATTTCATCTCATTTGCTAATGGGTCCTGTTATTTGAACAATCTGGCCTGTTCTATAGATAGGAGCAAAACTACGTCCACAAAAAATATATAAACTGGGCTTTGAGTTTCAATAAATTGGAATTGGATTCGGACTTGGCTGGAATCCTTTTCCCACTTTTGTCTGTCTTTGTCTGTCTGTCATGTCTGTCTTTGTGTCTTTGTGTTTGCGTGATCTCCCTCCAAGACGAAACTAGGGGGGCACACACCAGCCTAGTTTTCTTCCAGGAAGCATCTGCCAGAAGGCCTGCTTAGAGGTCTATTATGGATGAATCCTTTGTGTGGATTGCTGGAGATATTTTCTGTTTTATCCACCACGTGGATGACCCTGCTCTCTCTCTATAACCAGGCCTCAGTATTTCTAACAAAGAAAACACAGTACCCGCAAACCCACCAAAAGTCACCTGCTGAGCTCCCTTTTGTGATCTCTCTCTCTCTCCTCTCTCTACCTTGAAGGTATCTGGTTTCTCTACCTGACACTTCATATGCTAATTCTAGTTCTGACCTCATTGGTTCAATCCCCTTTCTTTTCTCCCTGGCTACACCCCAAGAATCTGGCTATTTAAGGCCCACTCAGATAATAAAGCTCTCTCTCTGGACTTTTACCACCAGTCACACCATGTAATTCTGTGTGGTCTCATTTATTTTTCATTTTTCATTTCATAATTCATATTTCATATTTTATCCGTTTCGTGCATTTGCTTGATCCCAGTGGATAAATAATATCCATCTAAGGTTTTGCTTAGGGACTTTTTTTTTATCAAATTATGATAAGAAAGTCCGCAGCAGGCACCCACACTATTCTGCATCATTATTTAATAAAATTGGGCACCTAAATAGATGAGTAAAAACAACTCTAAGTTGTAAGAGAAGTAAACAGACATTTCCTCACATATTGAATATTAGTTTAGTGAAATATGCAAAAATAAGTGATTTAGATATATTTCTTCCATACCCTTCCTACAGCTCATTTTAAAATAGCTAGATGCATAATAAGATTCTGTTGATAGATGGGACCCAGGGGCCAAGAGGTCTCAGGAGCATTGAGTGCAAATAAAAAATGGTCAGACCTAAATATCCAAACCAAAGTCAACGACGCTAGAATCAAGAGACCCAAACTATAAAAAGCTGTTCACAAAAGGGACCTGTCACATTAGCAGTCTAGGACGCTAAGGGTCGAGGAATGGGAGGCATGCTGGAAACTATGGCAGAGAGAGTCAATACTGGTGGTGGAAATGGCCCCAATTCACTGTCACTATGTACCTAAAATACAAGTGTGAAAGACTTGTAATCCACACTGGTCTCAATAAAAAAATTTTTTTTTAATTCAGCATCAAATAAAGTACTCTAAAGGATTCTTGAATATTAGAATGAAAGAAACCTTCAGAGGATAGATGAATTGTACAGGAGGTTAAGACTCATGCTTTGCATGTTTTAGCAGTTGGCTAGAATGACTGGGAAGAACACATGGGTCTCTTGAACAGCATATGGAGTGAAAAAGAAAGCAAACCTTAGAGAACACTTAACCCTTTGTTGTTAAAAACGGAGGTCCAGAGAGAAAGGGACTTACCCAACATCCCTTCTTCCATTTCTTTGTTGGTAATTAGGCTACTTGCCGACTAAGTAGATTTCTATCTGCAGCTACAAAGACTCTAAAATCTCAAGAAGTAAAAGTTGAGCTTCCCTCAGGATTCCCCTAGTGAGTGTGAGTCATATTTAAAACTCCCTGGGCATAGCCAGTCACTATGTAAGTGCTGCTGTGAGTCAATTTCTTGCCAGACATTTAAGCATATTGTTATCTAGTGCAGGGATCCCCATCCATTCTCAGACTCAAGGTTTTCTCTCTAAGATGCTCAAACCAGTGATGTTGGCATAGCAGTTCAATCCTTAGACTGAGTGATGCTACAGGACACCAAGACTACATCCAATGATAATGAGTACCTGCTGAGATCAAACTCAAGACCACATGCATGCAAGGCATTTATGCTCGTTGGTTCTTGGATCATTCTCCCTGGTCACAATCTCATTATTTAAAAGGAACCGATTCCATATAAAAGGCTGAAATATCTTCTAAAACCATTTCAGAATGGGACTTTTCCTAAAGAAGTTGGCAGTGTGCTGCAATTACTTCCCCACTCTAACAGTTATTAGCTGTGTGTCCTCAGTGCGTAGCTGAAAACCAGAAAGTCCCATTTTTATCTGCATGTTGGAGATGATTATTCTTATCTTTTATTGCTAAAATAATCAAATGAAATAATAATGAAGACATTTCATGCAGCATCTGGCACTTGATAAATGTTATTTTATTCACTTACATTCCTCTATCAAAATTAGTTAGGATGAATAACCCCTTTATAACTTTCAGCGACTCATGATCCTTCACTGAAGAATGTATGATCTTTCCTTGGAAAGATTTTTCAAGATGCCTTTTTAAAATAAAAAAAATGAGCTTTGTAAAAGCAGTGATAAAACCAAAAACCAAAAAACATAACTCAGCTAACTCCTGTTTTAAGAATCCCTTAACAAATAACTAGAGTGAAATGTAGAAAGCTTTAGAAAGAGGAATGATAGAAAGAGATGGAGAAGAAGGAAAGGCCCATTTGTCATAATGATAGTTGGATCTTTCAATGGTTTATTTCCAGTGATTAGAATATATCTCCCCCAAACTGACTATAGTCATCGCCAGGAGGCAGAATTGTGGGTGGTTTTCAGTACTTTCATTATCAGTTTGAGTATTTTCCAATTTCTCAAGAGCAACATACAGTATATTTTTCATCTGTGTAACAAGAGGAAAAGTATACTAACAAATGGATTCCTCAAAACTGAAGATGAGACAGATGAAGAAAGTAAGAGGCACAAGTTTGTAAATGAGGTGGGGTACAGGGATACAGGTAGAGGTAGATTTTGTAATTAAGGAGTATTCCTGGTTATAAAATTAAAGTCAGAAAATATCTTAAATATATTAGAAAACCATGCAAATCAACATAAAACAGACATCTACTTCAGTAGGAATAAATAGTAATTGTTAGATTACGGTCCTATTTTACCCAAAACAAAGATCATCCCCAGTTTCTTTGTATCTGTTTGTTTACAACTTGGTTTCACCCAAAACAAAGTTCATCCATGGTTCCTTTGTATCTATTTGTTTACAACTTCGTTTTAGCCCCAAAACAGATTGTCTTACATGTAAACCTGAGTGGGACTAGTTCACTTTAACCTGAGCTGTCTATCTTTTTTTTGTATGAGGAGATATTTCTTTTCTTTTTTTTAATTATCTTTATTTAAACACCATGATTACAAATATGATTGCAGTTGTATGATTTCAGTCATGTAAAGAACACCTTCTGTCTTTACTCTGTCCTTACTTTCCCACCTGGGGTGATCTTTGTACTCAATAAAAATGACTGTTCTGGCAGGAATCTAGCTCTTGGATGCAAATTGCCAAAAATACTTGTGTTTTTACCCTAGGCCTGGTCTAGATTATTATGTGCAGCAAGTCTGCTTTAAACTTGTTTACCTGGGGTTGGAGATATGGCACGTAGGGTGATTTTACAGTAATATTTTTATTAAGAGTTTAGAGAAAAAGAAGCACTAAAAGCTTATAAGCTATCAGAAAATGATGAAATCAATTTACATTTTGGATCCAAAATATATAGCGTTTTGGAGCAGAATAAGTAGGTTGAGCGTTTGCTTTGCATACAGCTGACCTGGTTTCAATCTGTGGCATTTCATATGATCTCCTACAACACCAACAGACCCTTATTCCTCCCAAACCTGGAGCTTCCATACAATCCAGCTATACGACTCCTAGGGATATACCCGAGGAACACAAAAATACAATACAAAAATCCCTTCCTCATACCTATATTCATTGCTGCTCTATTTACAATAGCCAGACTCTGGAAACAACCAAGATGCCCTTCAATAGAGGAATGGTACATATACAAAATGGAATATTATGCAGCTATCAGAAGAGATGAAGTCGTGAGATTTTCCTATGCATGGATGTACATGGAATCTATTATGCAGAGCGAAATAAGTCAGAGGGAAAGAGATAGACATAGAATAGTCTCACTCAGCTATGGGTTCTAAGAAACATAAAAGACATTTTTGTAATAATCCTCAGAGACAAAGAGAGGAGGGCTGAAAGGTCCAGCTCACGATATGAAGCTCACCACAAAGAGTGGTAAGTGCAGTTACAGAAATAACTATACTGAGAACTGTCATAACAATATGAAGGAATGAGGGATGTGGAAAGCTTGTCCAGAGTACAGGTGGGGGGTGCAGTGGAGAGGAGGGAGATTTGGGACATTGGTGGTGGGAATGTTGCACCCGTGAAAGGGGGGGGGTGTTCTCTACATGACTGAAACCCAACTATTTGTAATCAAGGTGTTTAAATAAAGATATTAAACAAAGAAAAAATAAAATGCAAACTAATGTGGGAAAACTTTGATTTCCATGAATAACTTAATTTCCATTTATATGTGTGTGTATATATGCATATATATTTGCAAATGAATGCAATTGGGAGCTGGTACAACAGTACAGCAGGTAGAGAATATTCACGTAGCTGATCTGAGTTCAATGCCTGATACACTGTATGGTTCCCTAAAAGATTGCCAGTATCCCTAAGCAAATAGCTAGGGATAAGCCCTGAGCACTGCTGGTTGTGAGTCATTAAAAATAATAAAGGATGATCACAATTAAAAAAAAAGAGAGAGAATGTTGAATAGACCAACTTTTTGAAAAACAACATGAACATTTATCAAAAACTAGAAATTTAGTTTCCCCAACTACAATCATGTTTGTAATCAGTGTTTAAATAAAGACAGTATTTAAAAAAAAGGAGTTTAGTTTTTATATAATCCAGAAATTCCATTTATTGGAATCTATTCAAAGGTTCCAAAGACATTTTTCAGAAAATACATCAGCACTCCTATAATAATTTCTATACTGTTAACAAGTCAAAGTTTGGAAACGCATTCCTATGATAATTTCTATACTGTTAACAAGCCAAAGTTTGGAAACAAATAAATGTTCAAGATCATATAACTGGATATAGAAAATACGGTACATCTATACAATCTAAAACTATTCAGTGTAAGAAGAGGAAAAAATCTTGCAATTTTCACTACGTGGTAGATCTAGAACATACCATGCTCAGTGAAGTTAGTCAAAGGGAAAAGGATAGTTAGATATAGACTGATCTCTCTCACATCTAGGTATGAAGAAACATAGTGGAAACAAATACCTGAAGACAATAGAAACTGAGAATTAGTCTTCAGTTGTAAGCATATGACTGTAAACAGGAATGGGGAACTGGACAGGACTCAGATCAGTTTACACAGACAATGGTGAGGGAAGCAGCCACTCTGTTGGAAGATGTGATGCTGACATATTTTCTGCATGAAAAACAGTTAACAGTAACATACCATTAACAGTATTATAAATCATGGTGCCTCAAATAAAAAAAATTACCCTTCCTGCAAGTGCTATAAAACCATGCTATAATATTTTTTGGCAAAGATGAGAATAATACAGAAACATGAGTTCTGATAGCAACAGGAATAGCCATGGCACTTGAAAAAAGAATACAATTTTCTTTTTAGAAAATTTAATGTAATAAATCCCATTTCTAGGTATATAATCAAAATAATGGAAATCAGGGTCTCGAAGAAATAACCCTACTTGCATATTTAATTCAGCATCAATAACATTCACTAAGATATGTAAGTGATCTGAATGTCTATTGATGAATGAATGGATGCAGAAAATATGGTGTCTATGTGTGTGAATGAGAAAGGAAATAGAGAAACCTGGAATACATTATACTGAGTGAACTAAGGCTTACATAAAATGACAGATGCTATCTGATTCTACTTTTATGTTTTAAAATAAATTCATAGAATTAGAGAACAAAACAGTCATTTCCAAGGCCTTGAAGGAATGGGAGTGGGATTGGGAGGAGGTAGAAAGTTTCAGTAATATAAGGTAAATAGTTCTAGAAATTTGCTTTACAGCACTAACTATAGTTAATTACATAGTATTTTATATTTAAAAACTGATAGAGGGTAGATCCCATGTTAAGTAGTCTGATTATGATAATGACAATGAAAAATAAATAAGAAAAAATGTGTAGATGCCACCCTAAAATTAGGTAAAAATGGGTAATTATAGATTGGAATATGTTGGCTGTTATATTCCAGTGGAGGTACATCCTAGAAGATAAAAGATATTCACTTTTGCCCCATTATTTATGCATACATGCTGCACCCTTTCTTCAAGATATAAAGAACAGAAATTTTCATACAAATTTATCAAAGCACAGATGTGGATACTTATTGCTGTATTTTTGGAACAAGTGAAAGAACAAGGCAGAAAATCATTTTAATGTCCTTCCCTGGAAAAGAGATGGATTCAAATAGGAATAAATACACCATAAAGTAAAATACCAGGCATTTCAAAGAAATCGCTTATGCTATTGCCATAGCAGCATAGATGAAGTATAAAAATACTGTCTTCACTGCAAAACAGAAAAATACAGAAAGTACTTAGATATGAATTCTAAAATCATAGCTATAAAATAATATGCACGTGAGAGAACTCTTAAACAAGAATAGGAATATAAAGGCAGTTGTAGCTATGGCTTCCCTTCCTCCCACTTGCTGTGTCTAAAGTTTCCATGCCAGCAACAGTGAACTGATGGCAATTCTGCAACTCAGCGTGCAGTCTGCTTTAGTACATATAGTTCCTTTCCTCAACCATGCCCTGTCATTCACTAAGAAAGTGTACACTGACTTTTACTCCGTTGAATTATCATGGTTTGTATACAGGCTGCTATTTGCTGCTGATTACCACTTAAAAATATTATTGACTTGAACTTGGTGTAGAAAACTCCTCAGAACTACAACCTCCTTTGCGTACATGAATAGGTTATTGAATATATTCCAGATTTCAACACTTGAGTTCTATGGGGAATACAAATATTTGAAGGACAAGATTCTAGGAGCTCAGAGTAGGCAGATGACTATTGGATGAGCTTCATGGAAAGGAAAGCCAATCTTCATGTTCTGACAAGGAGACATTGATTGATACACAAGTTCAAGAACAACTTGCCTGGCTCAACTGACCCAGTATGTACAGGGAAATAAAGAACAAATGTGGTCACTATATCTAGGTATGAAAAAGGATGTATATACGCTGGACCCTCACTCTTAGGATATAAAATATACTCCAATTGCTGATGGGAGTGTTCCTATAGTTGATTGCCAGGTTGGTCTGTATTGAAGAAAGCTTCCATCCAATCTCATTTCCATATCCAATAGAGTTTCTTGCTCCCATTACATCCAGTGCTGACTAAATCTGCACCAAACTTTTCAAGGATACCCAGGGTATCCTTGGTGCAACTCACAGACACTCTATTTAAAACTGGAAATCTATCTAGTAGCTCTATTCTTAGGTACCAATGGTACAGTGCATTTTCTTGGAGGTAAACAAATATATTGGCTGTCTCTTTTCTTTTATTTAATTCCAACTAATAAAAATAGAGAGGAATAATGCACCCCAAATGAAAAAAAGAACTCTTACGCTGATTAAATGTGACTCACAAATTTCTAAGAAGTTTCGAAGGGGAGTTGACGTCATAATAAATTGAGTTTTCTTTTCATAAGTGCATTTCTTGTTCTGAGTGCCACTAACTTTCTAATATAGCAAAGATCCAACAGAATGAAATAAAGTTAATGATTTAATTTGAGGATACAATGGGTACCCAGCAAGTAAGGCTTTTCTGTGTTTTCTTCCAATTCATTTAAAATTTAAGGTCAGAGACTTACGACTAAAAATTTTAAGGTCAAGACTCAAAAAACTCAAGTATACAGTTTTCTTTATTTTTCTTCTTTTTTCTTTTCTTTTATCTTTCTTACTTCACTTCTTTCTTTTTCTGTCTCGTTTTACTTTTTCTTTCTCTCTTCCTTCATTTATTTTTTCTTTCTCTTCTTTCTTCCTTTCTTTTTCTTTCTTTTTTCTTTTTCTTTCCTTCCTTTCTTCCTTCTTCCATCCTTCCTTCTTTCTTTCTCTTTCCTTCCTTTCCTTTTCATGCTTCTTTATCTTTCTTTTCTTCTTTTTCTTCTTTCCTTCCTTCCTTCTTTCTTCCTTCCTTCTCT